>ML396991.1:22627-53740 GCA_005239525.1 Nicotiana knightiana
TGATATATATATATATATATATATATATATATATCAGCTTTTGGGTATGCTTACCCCTCATATGAGAGAGACAGAGAGAGATGTTATTTTCAGATGATTCAGAATATGGACTCATCTCCCTAAGTTGAGGGTTACCCCTCCAGAGTTCACAGTTACAGAGTACACTCGGGCCGAGTATGGCACCTGGTGCCGGCCACACCTCTTCAGGTTTGGGGCATGACAAACGTGGTATCAGAGCAGTTCTGTCCTAGGGAGTCTACAAGCTATGTCTAGTAGAGACTTGTATATTGATATGTTGTGAACCAAATTATATAAACAGGAAGCTATAAGGCATTCAGGAGTCTATTACCCTTTTTTCAAATCCAAATCGTGCTACAGAGCTGAGTCATAAGAGTTCGAGCCAGGACTTATGTTTGCTATTGATATAGAGATGCTTGCAATTAGAAAAATTATAGCTAGCCAGATGGATGCTAAACAGTAGGTAAGGGCAGTGGCCCAGTTTGAGGCCCTATCAGATCGTGCATAACAGATGTGCGAATTTCCTACTTAATATCCTAAGACAAGAATATCTACTATACCCCGCGAATAGCAGGCCATGAGAGTACTAGAAGGTAAAAGTATAAGTTTAAAAAAATAACAAAAGAAAGGTGAAGAAGGATACGAGGTACCCAATTAATGAAGATTATCCAAATTTTCAATTCAGACAGAGAAATGTAAGGCTTCTAAGTTACCTTCAGTAGAAATAAAGGTACGTACAATTGGACACGCCAATTTCAGTTATGCCCTATGGAAGCTAACATATATAGTTTAAGAGAAGGATGGAATATCAGGATCCAGCTTGGGTTAGAGTAACCCAAAATGGTGGATTGAGCAAGGGGAGCTAAAAGTGAAACAATGTTTTGTTGAGGTTTATAGAATAATGTGATAGACAGAAATATTAGAAGGAGAATAAGAAGAGAGTAAATGAAGCATTGTGAGTAAAGTATGATAAATGAATAATAACAGTAAATCAGAATATGGTAGGATGATAGAGTCTATGATCTAGTAAAGGAAAATAGAAGAGGTGACAGGCTTTGAGACAGTAAAAGAGCCCAAGCCATGAAGTCAAATCCTTATTTCAAGAAAATGAGTTGGCGACTCCAACGTAACCACAAGAAGGCTAAGTTAGACCCCCCGGAATAACAGAAATCAACATAGGCTGGTAAACAAGAAAAAAAAATTCGAACATGATTTAGGGACCAAAAGATTCGATAATAGTCGGCATCGTAAGAATTTTAGAAATCGTGTTCCGGAAATGATAGAATGGACAACGGAAGAATAACCTTTAAAGTTCATTCAGGAAGACGCTTCCCCAAAGCAAGAAATGTGAGCAGAGTATTAAGGGACTAAGTGTGCCAGTTACACTATGTGTCACCCTAGCGCGTAAGAAATTCAGTTATCCCTGGTAGAGAAGCTTTACCGCAAGACGAGCAAGAGTCAGTGAAGACGTCAAAATATGCCAAAAAGATGAACAGGTAAAACATATATAGGTAAATTTTCATAGCATTAAATGCTAATACTCCCCTAAAGGGGGAAAGAAAGTGTGATCTGATATTAAGTCGGAGTAATGTAGTTCAAGTAGCTATGGGATAGTAAAGAAAGAATGTAGTAAAAAGGAGAAATAAAAGGGATTAATTTTATTCAGATGCTACAGATATGTTACGACTCCAGTTTTTTAGTCAAGCACGATGTCAAGGAGAGGTAGTAAGAGTGCCCGACCAGGATGTTATTGATAAATAAGTGTGAATGGATATTTGATACATTAGGAGCAAGTGCGAAAGGCAAGTTAAGATAAAAGACATAACCCAAGGTTACACAAAATATAGATATGAGCATGGACTGACGAGTAGTTAGTAGTTGATCTAGGAAGAGCCTAGTTATAACTAGAAAAGAGGTCTCAGATAAAGCAGCAGATCATGAAAGATAAACGTTGTGAAACCCAGCACAATAAATTCTCCTCACAGATATGACATTGTAATCCTTGAGAAATATTCAGATAGGAGTTGGGGTAGTTAAAGGTATCATATAAGTATTACAGAAATAAAAGAGAGTGCCACTAGGGAGATAGTCAAAATTTTAGTTCAGAAGTAACCCTACGATAACAAGGGCGCAGAGGTAGGTAACTAAGGGTAATTATAGGCGAGTAAGTACATCAAAATTTTCGTCGCGTATACGATGTAAAAAGCTCCCAGCCTTACATGAGTCAGACGGTCTTCTCTAAGTGATACGACAAAAGACTAGCTAAGGAAATAAGGAATAAGTCTTCAACATAAGCATAGTGACCTAAAGAAGAGATGATCTTGGAACAACAATCTCACTACAACATTGCATGCACTCCATAAGAAAGTGGCACCTATCGTGACCAATGAACAGGTAGTAAAATCAAAAGTAATATTTGAGATCATATGAGTTGCACGAAATTCCAATAGGAGTAGACACTAAGATAAGCCAAGTACTCATGCAACAAATGGCAGAACGACCAAGAAAAGTAATAGCTTACTTTTCACGAAAGCTGAGAAGGCACAAAAGGAATTATTCGATCTATGAACCAGAATTAGTTACGTTATGAACACAGTTAAGATTTCTGAGTGTTATCCTTGCAACATATATGTTGACAATGATACAGCAATAAGAGACTTAAGTATAAGTTAAAAAAAAAAATTGAGCCCACGTCACAGACAAAAGCTTGAATTGCTAGGAGGTTATATCATGGATGTTCCATAGCGTCCACGAGGGGCTAAAGTAATAAATAATACCCTGATCCGAAAATCACAAGATAGCGTAAGCATACTAAAAAGCTTAGATAGAAGAGGAAACTGAAGAGTTACATCAGCTAAGTGAATTAGGAGTCTGATTATTAGACCCCGAAGAGTATAGAAATCGTGATTCAGAACATTGTATAATCACTCATAATATCGGAGGTACAAAAGAGATAGTACAACGACCATATTCTATAATGGATCTACGATAAATCTATTTTGAAGAGTACCAATATCATAAGAAGTCAGTATGAAGCTTCCGTCGGATTGAGTATGCGCATGCGATGCAAGTATTATAATAGAGCTTTAACTTATGGATGTGAATTCCACCTATGTGGAAGGGAGGTTATGAAAGAGATAGGAGATACGATGCAAGATTTAAAGGTAATTAAGGTACAGGTGAAGAAGGAACAAGATTCCCAAGTACAGAAGGTTACGAATAATCTAGATCTCATATAGAGGGATGGAGGTGTCGTAATTCTCTATCAAGAAATGATAGTGTTGTCGTCAGTGGCATATCTTCCAGCCTATGGTTTCCAGGTACAGATAGGTCTAGTTAAGAGAGTAAAGAAGAGTTAGAGATGATATGATGTCTCACTTGAGGTTCTAGAATACCATAAGGAAATCTATGGTACTAGCAAATTAAAGGAAGTTCGCGAATAGTATAAATAGATATATGTAGGTCGCAAGCTAAAGTATGGTGGAGCGATAAGGTTTTAGGTAGACGGAAGTAAGGATAAGAAAAAGTTAGTGAAAAGGTGACAAGAATAGGTAATTCCTTGGGATTAAACCATCGAAACAATAAAGCCGATGGTTTCTGTAAGTTATAAAAAGCTAAGTACAACCTGAATAGACTCGGAGTTTAAGACTAGGAGAATTTAGAAGAGATGGAATGCTGCTCTAGTAGTAGAATAATGGTGTAATTGTGATAGATAAGTGGATGACGTTTAGGCCTTTGATTGGGTAATGATTCAAAGAAAAGGGATTTTATGAATTTTACACGATTAAAATACCCCCATAAGGTGAATCGCGTTGGGATGCTATGAAATATAGTTATTGAAGTATTGTATTTCCGCTAAGTGGATCAGGAAAGTAACTCCAGATGTTCCCCGATGAGACGTGAGCCCTGGTGAAAATGTATTACGCAAGAGGTTTCAAGTTACCAGAGGAAGATTATAGATCAACCTTAAGGTGAATCAACAACAGGCGGGAAAAAGTTCCAAAGTATGAGATGAGATTAGGCCACCATTCTTAAGATGAACAGTGATGAGGAAGAACTAAAGGACTTAGATTTATACATATAGGATAAGCATCAAGAGAGTAACTTGGATTTAGGTACCAAACCTGAGTAATAATAAATCGAAGAAAGTGTTATGGTATAGTACAACCTACCTCGATGTAGTAAAGCCATAAGGATAGATATACAAGGCTACGAAACAAGATATAGCAACAGTCCTAAGTTCAACAAAATACGGAGCGAAGAACTTCAGTACACCTATATATACAAGGAGGAACAACTTGTCATAGTTAAGCATATGTTCAAAAAGTGAGGCCTAGAGATTGGCTAAAAGCTGGAGGAAAAAGGACAAGAAAGCCGCATAGGCGCACATACAAGGACAAAGTCGTACAGGCTGCATGACAGAAGGTCGCAACAGCTACGAGATTGGAAGAATTCCAACAGCAAGTCGTGGTGTGAGAAACATGCCTAAAAGGGGAAAATACCCTAGCCTTTGGATTTATTCACAGAATATTTTCCTAGATGCAAAAGGAAAGCAGTAAAGTATTTGTAAGAGCTATAGGTTATGAGACTAATAAGAACACCAGTTAACATTCAAGGACGAATGTTCCAATGGGGGGAATGTTGTCACACCCCATGTTTCCGTACGTACGAGTACGTCATAAGTCAATTCATGTAAGCTCAGAAATGAAATCATTTTTGAAAAGTTTACAAAGTTAGTTAATCATGTTAACGTGGAGGTTACATATATTTAAGATCATGAATACCAAGTACCAAGAGGGTTTGAAGTCTTAGAAGCTAAATTAATTGAAGAAAATAAGTTTCGTCGAATGTCGACAAGTTGAAATGTTATAACATATACTTCTGGAGAGAGACTAGGGTTCTTAACATTATGAAGAGATTATGTTATGAGTTATTTGAGTAGTATGATATTCGTGCTTTATGTTTTGAATTCAAGCGAGTTGTGGAACAAAAGTTGGAAAAGGTCATCACCAGTTACATTCATAAATGTGTTGAAAATTATGGGAAATATATTTGAGCATTTTTACCAATGTACTTATAATTACGGGATGATCTACCTACCAAATTGAAGATCTACAAGTCTAGTTTCCAAAGGATTAAACCGTTCATATACAACATTAGAATAGAGATATATTCGCGTTTTTGTGAGACTGCGCAGTCTAGTAGGTGACCAATAGGTGCATCACCTACTTGCCAAAAGGAGAGGACTCAATTAAGTCGGCCAAGAGGGGACTTTTAAGGGATAATTAACTCATTTATTTCACTCATATTTCATACCATTAAAGCCAGAGTGAACCCCTGTAAATCATCCCCAAAAATCCCACACAAACTCTAGGTTTATTTCGGGTGTTACGATGTGATTCTAGTGCCGAAAACCTCAGACAACTTGCTAGTTTCTCTTTCTCCTTCTTGTAGCTATGTTGGGGGGGGGGTGATTTTTGATGAAGAAGGACTAGTTTTTGTGGTTTCTACTCAGTCCAAGGTAAATTTATGCTTCTTCTTCCATTATCTATGCTTATATGAGTTGTAACTCGATCGTAAAGACTAGACCTAGCGAGTTTCGATAGAGTTGTATGTTGTTTGTTGTTGTGTCATTGTTGGCTGGTTGTAAACTTAATTTTAAGTTGAATTCAGGGCTGTTTTATTGTATTAGAGGCTTAATTATGTATGTTGTTTGTGTTTATCAATTTTAAAGAAAAGACAAGTCGAAACGTGTTGTAGTAAATTGAAAAATCAATTTTGAGTTGCTGAACTTGTGGGACTGTTTGGTGGGCTGTTTCGTGTTGCTTTTGGGTTGCCTCTTTTGCTACTGTTTTTGTGGAGTTTGTGAGGAGAAAGGGTGCGGAGAAACACCACATAATGTCAGGGTGTTTGGTTGGTCGTTCGTCGTTACATTTTTAAGGTTGTTGGACACTACTTGGTTGTTTTATGTATGAAGTGATTAGTGTGTGTGGGTTGTTCTGTGGCATATTTTCACGTAGATAAGGTTGGAAAATGATGCATACATGTTTTTATTATTTTTTTCTTGGTGATGTTGGTATATGGTATTGGAGGAGGGCTCTGTTACAGGGGAGATGCTACCCAAATTTACGTAAATGAGCTACTAGTTTAAGTTGCAGACTTAGCCTTTACCCAGCACTGATTTTGAATCTCCTTATGTTGTGGTAGATTGAGTTGAGTTGTTTGAAGAATTTCTTGGAAGGTATTAAGGACTCAACATAGTTAAGGTATGTGAAGGCTAAACCTTTCTTTCAATTTGGCATGATCCAGTAACTACGTGTTTTATAACGAGACATAAAGGGAAGTTCATATTCCTGAATTCATATACATTTTCCTAGTCTCATAAGTTACAGCATTCTCCCTTATCGGGACTTAATATTTATTTTAGTTTTGTCTTATGTTATCCAAGAGAGAAGAGAGTCTATATATATACAGTATTATGTATTTTCACCACCATTGAGCTATAATCAATAGGCAAGCCTCTATTGGAGACCTCTGGTCAGATGGTGAGTTATATATCGAGCCTACTGTGGCCAAGCGCCTATGAGCGAGCCCAGAATGTCCGAGATAGAGAGCCTAGTATGGTCGAGCGCCTATGAGCGAGCCTACTGCCGCAGAGCAATTACATGTACCGAGCCTTATAAGGTCGGACATCTATTTTACTTACTATATTGAGAGAGTTGAGTCGGTATCAACAGGTAAGAATACCTTTAGATTATCTTTGACTCCTAGTTACTTTCAGTTATTGTATTATCAGTTCAGTTTCAGCTTTCAGTTATTCTATTGCCATCCATACTCGGTAAATTATTTTGTACAGGACGTCCCTTTTGCTGGGGGAGCTGCATTTCATGCATGTAGGTACTCATTGACAGTTGGACTGACCCTTCCAGCAGACAGAGTCAAACATCAGCTTGGTTGGTAAGCTCCACTTCCTCGGAGTTACCAGGTCTAGACCTTGGAGTCCATTTTATATATACAAGTTTGATGGGTAGGTCGAGACCCTATCTCTAGAGGCTTGTAGATGAGTTATGTCTATTTTGTATAGCTGTAGATGTTCATGGCATCTTCGTCGGCCTGCACAATTATATATATCAGCTTTTGAGTATGTTTATCGCTCATATGAGAGAGAGAGAGAGACGTTATTTTCAGATGATTCAGAATATGGCCTCATCGGCTTAAGTTGAGGGTTACCCCTCCAGAGTTCACATTTATAGATTGGTACGCTCAGGCCAAGTATGGAACCGGGTGCCGACCACGCCTCTTCAGGTTTGGGGCATGACAGCTTCAGTACTTGCCGCCATTGTCAGAGTGGGGTTTCTTTAAGTGTGGAGAGTTTTGTCATGTCAAAAGGTATTATCCCCGCCTTTTGGGAGGTCTAGTTCGACAGAGAAGTCTGGCTGTGACTTCCGCACCAGTTAAATCACCACTCGCTTAGCCATCTCGGGGTAGGGCCTAGGCAGCTAGAGATCGCCCTAGAGGGGGAGTCCAGTCAGGTGGTTGTCATGCTCGATGCTATGCTTTCCCTGCTAGGCCAGAGGCTGTTGCTTCAGACATAGTGATCAAAGGTATTATTTCAGTATGCCACAAGGATGCTTCTATATTATTTGACCCTGGTTCCACTTATTCTTACGTATCATCATATTTTGCTCGTTATCTAGATATGCCCCGTGAGTCCTTAGTCTCAGCAGTTCATGTATCTACGCCGGTGGGCGATTTTCTTATTGTGTATCATGTGTATCGGTCGTGTGCGGTGACTATTGGAGGACTGGAGACTAGAGTTGATCTCTTATGGATTAGTATAGTTGATTCAACGTGATTCTATGTGTGGATTGGTTATCCCCCTGCTATGCTATTCTGGATTGTCCCTCTAAGAACGAAATATTGGCGATGCCGGTGTTACCTAGGATCGGGTAGAGAGGTTCTCTGGACTATGTTTCCAATAAGGTGATTTCATATTTCGAGACCCAATGGACGGCTGGGAAGGGGTGTTTTTCATACTCGGCATTGTGAGGGATGTTCATGTTGATACTCCTACTATAGATTCTCTTCAGGTAGTACGAGAATTTTTTGATGTGTTTCCTGCAGACCTGTCGGGCATGCCACCCGACAGGGATATTGATTTTTGTATTGACCTGGTGCCGGGCACTCAGCCCATTGCTATCCCCCTGTACCATATGCCACCAGCATAGTTGAAGGAATTAAAAGCGCAACTTCTCGATAATGGGTTTATTAGGCCTAGTGTGTCACCTTGGGTGAATCGTTTACGTTCATGAAGAATAAATATGGTACTATACGGATGTGTGTCGACTATAGGCAGTTGAACAAAGTTACAATTAAGAACGAGTATCCTTTGTCGCACATTGATGACTTATTTGACAAGCTTTAGGGAGCTATAGTGTTCTCTAAGATTGATTTGAGGTCTAGGTATCACCTGGTGAAGATTCGGGACTCGGATATTCTGAAGACGACATTCAGGACCCGCTATGATCACTATGAGTTCCTTGTGATGTCTATTGGGCTAACCAATGCCTCAGCAGGATTCATGCATCTGATCAACAGTGTATTCCAACCATATCTTCATTCGTTTGTCATAGTATTTATAGATGATATCCTGGTGTACTCACGTCGCCAGGAAGAGCATGCACGGTATTTGAGGATTGTACTACAAAGGTTGAGGGATGAGAAGCTTCATGCCAAGTTCTCCAAGTGTGAATTTTGGCTCAAATCTATGGCGTTCTTGGGGCACGTGGTGTCTAGTGAGGGGATTAAGGTGGATCCAAAGAAGATAGATGTGGTTTAGAGTTGGCCTAGGTTGTCTTCAGCTACCAAGATATAGAGTTTTCTCAGCTTGGCCGGGTATTATCGTCGCTTCGTGGAGGGTTTTTCGTCCATTACAGTGCCTTTGACCAGGTTGACCCAAAAGGGTGTGCCATTTAGGTGATCAGATGAGTATGAGGAGAGATTTTAGAAGCTCAAGACTGCCTTGACCACAACTCTAGTTCGAATTTTTCCTTCGGCATTAGGTTCTTATACAGTGTATTGTGATGCTTCTTGGATTGGTATTGGATGTGTCTAAATGCAGAAGGGTAGAGTGATTACTTATGCTTCACGCCAATTGAAGACCCATGGGAATAACTACCATGTTCATGATTTGGAGTTGGTAGCTATCATTCATGCATTGAAGATTTGGAGGAATTATCTCCACGATGTATCTTGTGAGATATTTATGGATCATCGGAGTCTCCAGCACCTGTTGAAGAAAAAAGATCTAAATTTGAGGCAGCAAAGATGGTTAGATATGTTAAATAAGTATGATATTACCATTTTGTATCATTCTAGGAAGGCCAATGTGGTGGACGATGCCTTGAATTGGAAGGCGGTGAGTATGGGTAGCCTTGCATTTATTCCTGTTGATAAGAGACTGCTTGCATTAGGTGTTCAGGCCTTGGCCAATTAGTTCGTGAGATTAGATATTTCGGAGCCTAGTCGGATTTTAGCTTGTGTGGTTTCTCGGTCTTCCTTATATGATCGCGTAAGAGAGCGTTAGTATGATGACCCTCATTTGCTTGTCCTTAAGGAAACGGTTCAGTGCGGTGATGCGAAGGAGGTTTCTAATGATGGGGTGCTGCAGATGCAGGGTCGGATTTATGTGTCTAATGTAGATGGGTTACGTGAGTTGATTCTTAAGGAGGCCCATAGTTCGCAGTATTCCATTCATTCGGGTGCCGCGAATATGTATCAGGACTTGAGGCAGCACCACTGGTGGAGGAGAATGAAGAAAGATATAGTGTGGATGCTTAAATTGTCAGCAGGTGAAGTATGAGCATCAGAGGCTAGGCGGACTGCTTTAGAGGCTTGAGATTCCAGACTGGAAATAAGAGCGTATCACTATAGACTTCATAGTTGGGCTCCCACGGACTTTGAAGAAGTATGATGCTATTTGGGTGATTGTGGACCGTTTGACTAAGTCCCACATTTGATTTAAATTGGGACTACCTATACTTTGGACCAGTTGGCTCAGATCCATATCGCGAGATTTTTTGCCTTCACCGTATTCTGGTGTCCATCATTTCAGATCGGGGCACGCAGTTCACATAGTAATTTTGGAGAGCAGTGCAGCGAGATTTAGGCACACCAGTTGAGTTGAGTACATTATTCCACCCTCGGACAGACAGACAATCCAAGTGCAACATTCTGATAATGGAGAATATGTTACGCATTTGTGTCATGTATTTTGGGGGTTCTTGGGATCAGTTTTTGCTGCTTGTAGAGTTTGCCTACAACAACAACTACCAATCGCGTATTCAGATGGCTTTGTATAAGGCCTTGTATGGGAGTATCGATCTTTGGTGGGTTGGTTTGAGCCAGTTGAGGCTAGGATATTGGGTACTGACTTGGTTCAGGATGATTTGGAGAAGGTTAAGTTGATTCAGGATCAGTTTTGCACGACGTAGTCTAGAATGAAGAGTTACACCGATCGGAAGGTTTGTGATGTTGCTTACATGTTGGGAGAGAAGGTATTGCTCAGAGTTTCACTAATGAAGGGTGTTATGAGGTTTGGGAAGAAGGGAAATTTGAGCCCTCTGTATATTAGGCCTTTTGAGGTGCTTGAGAGGATTGAGGAGGTGGCTTACAAGCTTGCATTGTCGCCTAGTCTATCGAGTGTTCATCTAGTATTTCATGTTTCCATGCTCCGAAAGTATTTTGGTGAACCATCCCATGTTTAGGATTTCAACATGGTTTAGTTAGGAAGGGATATGACTTATAATATGGAGCCGGTGGCCATTTTGGATCGGGAGGTTCGAAAGTTGAGGTTAAATAATATAGCTTGAGTAAAGGTGTAGTGGAGGGATCATCTAGTCGAGGAGGATACTTGGGAGACCGAGCAAGAGATGTGGAGTAGATATCCACTCCTATTTGAGACTCCAGGCATGATTCTATACCGGTTCGAGGATGAATGTTTCTTTAAGAGATGGAGAATGTAATGACCCAGCCGGTCGTTTTTAGTATTATAGCCTTGTTCCACTATTTATTGCCTATTGTGTGTTTGTTTGTTGTTATGTAACTTGCCGGGATGGTTGGTTTGGTTCAGGGGATGTTTTAGAATGAGTTGAGACACTTAGTCCCAAGGTTGGAAGCCTAAGTTGAAAGAGTTGGCCGGACGTTGACGTATGTATAAATTAATCCGAAATGGAGTTTTGATGGTTTCGATAGCTCCGTATTGTGATTTTGGATCTAGGAGTGTGCCCGGATATTGATCACGGAGTCCATAGATGATTTTGGGTTAAATTGGTAAAAGTTAGAAAAGTTGAAGTTTGGAGAGTTGAGAGGTTTGACCGAGAGTTGATTTTTGTTGTTAACGGGCTCGGATTTTAGTTCCACTAGTTAGAATAGGTCAGTTGTGTCATTTATGACTTGTGTGCAAAATTTGAAGTCAATCGGAGTTGGTTTGGTATGTTTCGGCATTAGTTTTGGAAGTTAGAAGTTCATAAGTTCATTAGGATTGAATCGATGTGAGATTTGTCGTTTTAGTGTTGTTTAATATGATTTGAGGCTTCGAGCGACTTCGTATGAGGTTTTAAGAGTTGTTTGTATGTTTGGTTGAGGTCCTGGAGGCCTCAGGTTGATTGCGGATGGTTAACAGATTGAATTTTAACTTAGAAGATTTGTTGAAGTTGTTGATCCTGTGTTGTCGGTTTCCTTATACGTGATCACGAGTGGAGGTCTGCAATCGCGAAGGGTTGTTTGGATGACTGGGGGAAGTTTTTCTATGCATTCACGAGGATGTGTCCGCAATCGTGAAGCTTGGGGAGTCAGTGCTACGCGAACGCGTGATAGGTGTTGCGTTCGCGAATAAGGAAGGAGGGGTGACATGGAAGCCACACATTTGTTCATCGCGATCGTGTGAGGAGGCGTGCCATCATGTAGGTTGATGATTCTGTGCATCAAATTTATGATGGTCTGTTCGCATTCGTGAAGAGTACTTTAAGGGCATGATAATTTTTGTTCTTCGCGATCGCGAGGGACTTTTCGAGATCGCGAAGAGGAGCATCTGGGCAGAATATAAAATTTCAAAAACGAGGGTTAGAGTATTATTTCACATTGGGACTTTGGGAGCTCGAATTGAGGTGATTCTTGGAGGGATTTTCAAGAAATTGATTGGGGTAAGTGATTCTAACTCGGATTTGGTTAATACACATGAATCTACATTATTTTTACTATTTCATTAGTGTTTTGGGTTGGAAAAATTGGGAAAAATTGTAGAAACTTCATAAACTATAATTTGAAGATTTGAAGGTCGAGTTGGGATTGGTATTAAGTAGTTTTGGTATGATTGGACTCCTTGTTGAATGGGTGTTTGTATTTTGTTAATTTTGTCGTATTTCGAGGCGTCGGCCCGGGGTTGACTTTTGTTAAAGAACCTCGCTTTATCATATAGAATTGATTCCAATAGCTCGTGTTGATTGTAGTAAGTTATTTTTGGATAGATTCGAGTCGTTCGGAGGCCGATTCGTGAGGCAAGGGCTTGTTAGAGTAGAGATTTACGCGGTTTGAGGTAAGTAACACTTCTAAATTCGGTTATGAGGGTATGAATCCTTGAAATACGTGTTACGTGGTTGGTGTTGAGGTGACGCACATGCTAGGTGACGGGCGTGTAGGCGTTTACTGTAGTAATTGTGACTCGATTGATTCCGTGGAACTGTGTAGTTATCAAATCTTTATATTATTCATGTATTCTCCATGTGTTAGAGAAATCGAGTTGTAACTCATGTTAGAAAACATGTTAGGCTATATGCCAGTATTGTTGGGACCCACAGAGGTCGTTCTTTTGCAATAGAGTTATTTGCTTATATTGCAGTTATGTACTTAGTCGCATTCATCATATCATATCTCAATATCTATTATCAGTTATTGTTACATCATGAATCATTGTTTTGGGCTGATTGGCATGGGTGTTGTGAGCCCGAGAAACTGAAGAGATTGATGACTTAGTGAGGCCGAGATCTTGATTGTGAGTGATATTGATGCGATCGGGTTGCACGGTGCAGTGGGGGTTTTATTGATTCATGATGGGATCGGGTTTTGCGCCACAACAGGTTTTATTAGAATTTGGGAGTACTAAAGTATATATTTATGGATTTTCACATTTATTGACTAGTTTTGGAGAAATGGGCATCGGTTTGAGTTGTTGGAAGAGCTTTGGAGCCGGTTATGGAACTTCAGAGCGAGCTAAGTCTCTTTTCTAAGCTTGTAAGAGGGAATTAACCCCATAGGTGAATTGATTTAATATGTTCTTTTATTTGTGGGGGGCTGTGTATGCACGAGGTAACGAGAGTCCGTACATAGCTATTAATTATGTTTATGTCCGGGTAGTCTGGGACCCAAATCAAGTTATACTTGCGGTGTTTGCACCCTACTTGTTAATTCTCTTGCTTAATCGTATTGGAACTTAATAAAAAAATGTAAAAGGTTAAATTTCGTTTACTTGAGTTTTGGACGGGTCACTTGACTGTTAATGAGAATTGGTATTTCTTTGAATATTAGCCTCTTAATAAATCTTGAATTGGTTGTTTAAATGTATTTTTCTCTTCTTGTGGAGCGGGCTTAACGCCTCGGTAGCAAATAGATGCATCTATGGTTTGTGTTGTTCGACCCTCGACAGTGCACAATTTATATATTTGTATGTTGGATCAGGCTGTACGACCTCGTCATAATTCATGCGTAATAATTCTTGGAGTCCAATTATAATTGATATTGTTTCATTTGCTTGAAAGATTAATTTATTTAAAAATGGAAATTAATTTGGATTTTCTATCAGTGAAAGAATTGTTTATTTATTTCTTGTTATTGAGTTTTCAGCTGTATTTATATAATCCATGCTTCATTATAATTTTGGTACTTTATTGTTAGCCATAGTAAGTGTTGAATCCGACCCCTCATCACTACTTCTTCGAGGTTAGACTAGATACTTACTAGGTACGCGTTGATTTACGTACTCATGCTACACTTGCTGCAAATTTTGTGCAGGTACATATATGTCTAGTGATCTTGTGGGCGCAGAGGAATGGCTATCGCGGCCAATTAGGTGAGTTGCATCCCATGTTACGAGTCCCCAGCACACAAAGTCTCCATCAGATTTATTTACATGTTCCTATCTAATTTGTATTCCAGACAGATGTTGTGTTTTATCATATTTCCCAAATAATGCTCGTGCACTTGTGACACCGGGTTTTGTGGGTTCCTACAATTTTTTCATCATTATAGTTCGTGTAAATATTATCATCTACTCTGTACGTTCTATTTTATACTAATTAATTAATGAAAATTATGATTTCAAATTACTAAAATGAGTAAGTAAGTTGATAGATCACCGTTGGCTTTCCTGACATCGGTGTTAGGCGCCATCACGACCTTTAACGGATTTTGGGTCGTGACAGCTTGGTATCAGAGTATTAGGTTCACTTGGGTTTCACGAGTCATGAGAAAGTCTAGTAAAATCTTACGGATCGGTATGTAGACGTTTGTACTTATATTTGAGAGGCTACAATGCCATTAGGAGCACTTCCCTTCTTGATTCCTTATCGTGTGATTTGATTCCTTCGAGGCTTATGCCTTTATTTCCTTCATATTCATTCTCGTACGGTGTTGAACACTCGTGTCAATTGGGAATCGAGGACTTGCAGTGTTACTACAGATGTGGAGCAGGATGTTTCTCCCTGCGCATTCGAGCAAGTTATTATCTTCTTCTTCCGGAAGGATGTTCTGTCATTTTAGCTCAGTAGTTGTATTTTTTATGGGATCGAGGCTACGCGCAGATTGCTATGATGTTCAGATGTTGTTATCGCACAGTATTAGTGTAACGGTGGGGCGTTTGTTTGTGTGTCGAGGTAGTGAATGACTTGAAAGAAGGATTTCTCAGCACATGATTTAGAGGTTCAGCGTTTATTTCCAGCAAAGGAAAGGCAATCGGACTATGAATGTTTAGGTTTGGGTTGATGGAGTCACGAGACTTGGTATTTTTTAGCGTGGTGGAATTTTCATCTGTGATGTGGTGTCGTTGTCCTTGTTTGAATGTATTGAGCTCGCCGGTGCTATGGTCTTCTTCAATTCGCCTTTGGTCCAGGGTATTGAGAAAGGGCACTGGGGAAGAGGTCATCAGAGATAGCGGTGTGCAGCGGTTTAGAATTGAATCAATGTTTCTAATGTTGATGGCTCGAGAAATATGATCATCTAGGAGGTTTAGAGTTGATGGTAATTCACTGGTTCTGGTGCTACAAGTATGGATTTGATTTGAGGCAACATTTGGGCAGGGAAGAATGAGGATGGTGGGAGATGTCTCGCGGTGGTTGAATTACCAGCAGGTTAATTATAAAAAGTAGAGGTCGACCAGTTACTTAAAGAAGATGGTTTAGCCGTGTGGGAGTGATAGAGTAGTGTATGGATTTTGTGGTACAATAGCCACATGACTTGAGAAAAGTTTAGAGTGATTTGGGATTCATGTTGGACAGTGGCTAGGTCTAAGAACTTAATGTGGAATGTTTGCTACTATACTAAGGAAGATTGGATATGACAGAAAGGAGTTTGCTTGATATGAAGGGGAATGCAACATGACTTCGGATTGGAATGTATTGTCGCGCTTTTAGTTGATGTCAATGGGGAGTGAACAGATTTGTACAGCTGGTGAACGAGCACGGGCTCAGGATGGTTTACTGATTTCGTAGTAATTTCACCTAGTTCAGTCTTGTTGGAAGATGTCGGCATGGAATTTCCACAAGTGGGTTATCTCCGGTGAGCAGGTTAGTGGTTGTGTGGTGATGAATCTTTTACGAAGAATTCTACTGGTTATCCGGTAAGAGGTCGAATATTTGAATGTGGCTAGTGATTCAGAATGTTCATGAAACGTTTAACAGAAAGATTTCGAGAAACTTGGCGAGTTGATTGTGCGAGATCATGGTAATTGGAAATGAGGGATCTTGGTGGGATCTAGGGCTTTGAGATTTTAGCATCAAGCTAGGTGGGGGAGCCTCACCGTCAATGGTTGGATCATGTGGTTTTCTGCTTGTGCGATCTCTGGTCATCGGTGTATTGGGGGGTTATTATGGCTAAGGAAAGAAAAACATCAGGGGTAATTCGAGAAAAGGTTTTAAGGAATGCGTGTTATATTTGGACCTTATTGATTCATGTTTAGGTACTGGGAAGACTTACAGCCGGGAGATCTGATGACCAAGAACTCGCGCCCCCTGCTAGAGCCGCTAGAGGTCGGGGATGGGGTAGAGGATGATCATGCGGTGTAGCCATAGCACCCGCGCGAGCTATGATAGAAGAGCCCCAAGCAGCACTAGTTGGAGGGCAGGCACCGGAGGTTCCTATTGCTGCACAAGCGCTCCAGGAGAGTCTAGCCCAGTTCATGAGCATGTTCCGCACCTTAGCTCAGGCTGGATTGATCCCACTAGCTCCCGCCACATTTCAGGCCGGGAGAGGAGCACAGACTCCCGCAGCCCGTACTCCTAAGTAGAGGGTCTAGGTTGATCAGGCCCTAGAGTTCATTCCTATGCACCCGGTATCTCCGGTTCAACATGAGACTAAGAAAACCGCTTCTAACGTGGAGCAGCTCAGTCTTGACAGGTACAAGAAGTACCACCCACCTACCTTCATCGGATTGGCTACAGATGATGCTAAGGGGTTTTCTAGAGGAGTGTAATCGTATTTTCTGTACTATGGGCATGGTGGAGACGAGTGGGGTTTCTTTTACCACTTTCCAGCTTAGAGGAGAAGCCTATCAATGGTGGCGTTCTTATGAGTTGAGTAGTCCAGACGAGGCAGCCTCACTCATATGGACTCAGTTCTCGGATATGTTTTTTCGAGAGTATGTCCCTCAGACTTAGAGCCTCGGCGATGCATGGAGCGTGGAGTTTGAGCAATTGCGTAAGGTTTCTATGACTGTGTCAGAGTATGCAGTCTGTTTCAGTGATTTGGCCCGGCATGCACCGGCCTTGGTTGCTAAGGTTCAAGAGAGGGTTCGTCGCTTTATTGAGGGACTCCACCCCAGCATCAGGATCAGTATGGTCAGGGAGTTGGAGATGGATATCTCTTATCAGCAGGTTGTGAGTATTACCAGGAGATTGCAGGGCATGCTTGCCCGGGACAGAGAGAAAAGAGAGGCCAAGAGGCCTCGAGAGACTGGTTTTTATTCTGGAGCTCATGCCCCAGCAGCTCACCATGGTAGGGGTTATGTGAGTCGCCTTATTCATCCAGCTCTTCCATCCGCCAATGGTGTTCCAGCTCCTTCTAGGCCCAGGAGCCTTATTATGCACCGCCAATATCTAGTGCACCTCCTGCTCGGGGTGCTATTAGCGGTCAGTCCAGCAGACCTAGCCCGAGTCAGTCACAGCAGCCACGCCCTCCGAGGGGTTCTTTTGAGTGTGGTGACAATCGCCATATGGTGAGGTATTGCCCTAGACTTAGTAAGGGTGAACCTTCATAGACTTCTCACCCACCACGTGCTCCACCAGGTCCTCAGGCCATGCTTCCAGCACCATCTACCACCCCACATGCTCAGCCAGCTCGAGGTGGAGGACGGGGAGGTCGAGGTCACCCTAGAGAGGGAGGCCATGCCAGGTATTATGATTTTCCGGCTCGTACAGAGGTAGTTACTTTTGACTCTGTCATTACAGGTATTGTTCCAGTCTGTCATAGAGATGCGACGTATTATTTGACCCAGGCTCTACATATTCATATGTGTCCTCTTATTTTTCCCCACATTTAGGCATATCTCGGGATTCTTTGAGTTCCCCTATTTAGGTGTCTACTCCTGTGGGAGATTCTCTTGTTGTGGATCGCGTATATCGGTTGAGTTTGATTGCTCTTAGTGGTTTTGAGACCAAAGCCGATTTTATTACTCAGTATGGTAGATTTTGATGTTATCTTGGGCATGGATTAGTTGTCGCCCCATGATTGTCACGCTAAGACCGTGATGCTGGTTATGCCAAGCTTAGCGCGATTAGAGCTCCCCGTAGAGTTATCTCATTTCTTAAGGCCCAATGAATGGTTGAGAAGGGTGTGACGCATATTTAGCTTATGTGAGAGATGTCAGTATTGATACCCCTATAGTTGAGTCAGTTCCAGTAGTGAGGGACTTATGTTTCCAGCTGATCTTCAGGGCATGCCGCCCAACAGAGATATTGATTTCGGCATTGATTTGTTTCAGGTCACTCAGCCCATCTCTATTTTTCCATATTGTATGGATCCTTCTGAGTTGAAGGAGTTAATGGAGCAGTTGCAGGAGTTTCTTGATAAGGGATTCATTCGGCCAAATGTGTCACCTTGGGGTGCTCCAGTCTTGTTTGTGAAGAAGAAGGATGGTTCTATGCGTATGTGTATTGATTATCGCCAGCTGAACAAAGTTAAAGTGAAGAACGTGTATCTATTGCCTCGTATTGATGACTTATTTGAACAGTTACAGGGTGCCAGAGTGTTTTCCAAGATTGACTTACATTCTGGCTATCATTAGTTGAAGATTTGGGAGTCATATATCCCGAAAACTACTTTCAGAACCGGATATGGTTACTATGAGTTTCTTGTTATGTCTTTTGGGTTTACCAATACCCCAGCAGCCTTTATGCATTTGATGCACAATGTGTTTCATCCTTATCTTGACTCTTTCGTCATTGTGTTCATTGAAAACATTTTGGTCTACTCCCGGACTCGGGAGGATCATGAGCAACACCTGAGGACTGTGCTTCAGACATTGAGAGAAAAGAGGTTGTATGCAAAAATTTTGAAGTGTGAGTTTTGGCTAGACTCAGTGGCATTCTTGGGTCATGTAGTATCGAGTGATGGGATCAAGGTAGATCCGAACAAGGTGGAAGTGGTGCCGAGTCGGCCTAGACCGTTGTCAGCTATGGAGATTAATAATTTCTTGGTTTAGAGGGGTATTACCGTCATTTTGTAGAGGGATGCTCATCTATTGCAGAACCTATGACCAGGCTAACACAGAAGGGTGCTCTGTTCAGGTGGAAAGAGGAGTGCGAGGAGAGCTTTCAGAAGCTCAAGATAGCTTTGACTAGAGCCTCAGTACTGGTATTGCCTACAGGTTCGGGGTCTTACACTGTATATTGTGATGCGTCACAGATTGGTCTTGGCGCAGTGTTGATGCAGGACGCTAGGGTGATTGCCTACGCGTCCAGAAAACTGAAGGTGCATGAGAAGAACTACCCTGTCCACGACCTTGAGTTAGCAGCTATTGTTCATGCCCTGAAGATTTGGCGCCACTATTTATACGGTGTTCCTTGTGAGATTTACACTGACCATCGGAGTTTGCAACATTTGTTCAAGCAAAAGGATCTTAACTTGTGTCTGCGGAGGGGGTTGGAGCTACTTAAGGATTATCGTATCACTATTTTGTACCACCCGGGGAAGGCCAATGTGGTGGCCGATGCTTTGAGTCGCCGGATGGAGAGTTTAGCATATTTTCCAGCAACAAAAAGACCCTTTGCATTAGATGTTCAGGCCTTAGCAGCTAGTGTGTGAGATTGAATATTTCTGAGCGAGTCGAATGTTGGCTTGTGTGCTCTCTCGGTCTTCTCTTTATGATCGTATCTGGGAGCGTAATTATGATGACCCCCATTTGTTTGTCCTTAAGGACACGGTCCAGCACGGTGTGCTAAAGAGGTCACTATCAGGGATGATGGCACATTAAGGATGCAGGGCAGGCTATGTGTGCCTAATGTAGATGGTATAAGTGAGTTGATTCTTCAGGAGGCTCATAGCACGCGGTACTCCATTCATCCAGGTGCCGCGAAGATGTATCAGGACTTGAGGCAGCATTACTGGTGGAGAAGGATGAAGAAGGACATAGTGGAGTATGTGGCTCGGTGCCTAAATTTCCAGCAGGTGAAGTATAAGCATCAGCGGCCGGGTTTGTTGCTTTAGAAGTTAGAGATTCCGGAGTGGAAATGGGAGCGGATCACTATGGATTTCGTTGTTGGACTCCTAGACTCAGCGGAGGTTTGATGCGATCTGGGTGATTGTGGATAGGTTGACCAAGTCAGCTAATTTCATTCATGTGATGACTACATGTTCTTCCGAGCATCTGCCTTGAATCTACATCTATGAGATCGTCAGGCTTCATGGCATACCAATATCGATTATCTCTGACCAGGGTACGCAGTTTACATCACGATTCTAGAGAGCCATACAACAGGAGTTGAGCACTAGAGTGGAGCTGAGCACAACATTTCACCCCCAGGCAGACGGACAGTCTAAGCTCACTATTCATATATTAGAGGATATGCTCTGTGCGTGTATAATGGAGTTTGGAGGGTCATGGAACCAGTTATTTTCCTACAACAATAGTTATCAGTCGAGCATCTAGATGGCACCGTATGAGGCTCTGTATGGAATGCGGTGTCGGTCCTCAATGGGTTGGTTCGAACCGGTCGAGGACAGATTATTGGGTATAGACTTGGTCCAGGATGCCCTGGCCATTTTGGATAGGTGGGTCAAGAAGCTAAGGTCAACGAACATTGCTTCGGAAAGTTCAATTGAGGGTTAAGCCGGTCGAGGAGGCAACTTGGGAGACCGAGCACGATATGTGCAGCCGTTATCCTCATCTTTTCGCAGCTTCAGGTATGTTTCTACACTCGTTCGAGGACGAACAATTGTTTTAAGAGGGGGAGGATGTAATGAACTGGCCGGTCATTTTCAGAGTTTTAGCCCGATCCCCTATTACCTGCTTCCTCCGTATCTTTGTCTGCCATTTGTGACTCGCTAGGACGTTTCGTTTTGGTTTACAGAGTGTTTAGGGACACAGTCCCTAAACGGGAGCTTAAGCCTTAGGATTTGGACCACAGTCAGAATGTGTGAAGACGACTCTAGAATAGATCGGTTTTGTTAGCTCCGTTAGGCGATTTTGGACTTAGGGACATGTCGGGACTGTGTTTTGGAGGTCTGTAGCTCATTTAGGCTTGAAATGGCGAAAATCGAAGTTTTGGAGATTTTGACTGGTAGTGGAATTTTTTATATTAGGGTCGGATTCTGATTCCGGAAGTTAGAGTAGGTCTGTAGGGTTGAATATGACTTGTGTGTGAAATTTGGGGTCAATCGGACGTGGTTTGGTTTGTTTCGGCATCGGTTGTTGAATTTTAAAGTTTCAAGTTCTTCAAGTTTGAATCGGAGGATGATTCGTGATTTTAGCATTGTTTGAGGGCTCGAGTAAGTTTGTATGGAGTTTAAGGATTGGTTGGTATGTTTGGTTGAGGTCCGGGGGGCCTCAGGTGTGTTTCGGATCATTATCGGATGCATTTTGGACTTAGAGAAATGGCTAATGTTGGGCTATTTCTGGTGTCATCGCACCTGCGATGTGATTGATCACAGGTGAGAGCTCGTAGAAATGAGTGGGCGATCGCATATTCGGAGATGAGAAGTTTGGCCAGTGGTCGCAGGTGTGACGCTAAAGCTGCAGAAGCGGAGCCGCATCCGCGGAAGGGTGATCGCAGAAGCGGAATAGGTGAGGAAGTTGAGGTGGCCAAGGTTCTGCAAAAGCGGACGGTTGAGCACAGAAGCATGTCCGCAGATGCGGATTGTTGTGCGCAGGTTCGATGCCTGGGAGTTTAATGAAACTCCGCAGGTGCGGAGTCTTCACCGTAAAAGCGGCACCGCAGAAGCGGGAATTTGACCGCAGGTGCGGTTTTACTGGCAGAAAAAGGGCTAAGTGCGAAGGGTTGATTTCATTCTTCATTTTTGGACTTGAGAGCTCGGAATTAGGTGATTTCTTGAGGGATTTTCGGAGAAAGCTTTAGGGTAATGATTCCTAACTCGTTTTGGTTGTATTCCATTAATCCTTAGCTGTTTTCTTCATTAAATTAAGACAATTGGGTGAGAAATTTGGGGAAAATGGGGAAAAGTTCTTCAACCAAATTTTTTAGTTTGGATTGGGATAAAACATCGGATTTGGATAATTTTGGTACGAGTGAACTCGTGAGTGAATGGGTGTTATCTTGTGACTTTTACCTGATTCCGAGACGTGGGCCCGGGGAGGCTTTTTAGGGCGATTCTCCATTCTTGTTTTAACTTTGATTTCAATTACTAGATTAGTTCCTTGTAGTTATATTTATGTTATGTAATGGATTTTGGCTAGATTTGGGCCATTTGGAGTTGGATTTTCGTAGAAAGAGCATTGTTACAGATTGATTGAGTTTGGTTCGAGGTAAGTGGCTTGCCTAACCTTGTGGGGTGGAACTCCCCTTAGGATTTGGTACTGTTTTGATATGTGAGTGCCGTGTATGTGAGGTGACGAGTACGTACACAAGCTATTTATTGAAAAAACCTGATTTCTGCTAAGCAATAACCTATTTTTCCTTCTTATTTGAGTCATATCAGCATGTGTAGTATCTTATTAGATTAGAATAACATGTCTACTTTCCTTACTTGTTTATCTAAACTCCGTGCAGCATGTTTAGTGAATTTTCCTTATTTTCCTTGACTTTTACTTAGTCTAAATTGTAGGATTTCGTGTGGTAACTATTGAATTCTGTTGTTTGAGCTGCATATTTACTTTTGGGACTACGCAACGGTATTCCGGGAGATCCCCCTGCACATTTACTTTAGGACTACGGAACGTTATTCCGGGAGATCCCCATGTCTTGCATATTTACTTTGGGACTACGAAACGGTATTTTGGGAGATCCCCCTGCACTTTTACGATTGGGACTACGAGACGGTATCTCGGGAGATCCCATGTTGTCATTTTTGTGTAGTGAGCTATTACCTTCCTATGATTTCATACTTGTTTAATTTCAGTCTTTATTTTTATGTAATATTTCACTCTGCCTTGTTCTTATTATTATTATTATATATATATATACCAGTAGGGCCTTGACCTGACCTCGCCACTACTCGACCGAGGTTAGGCTTGGCACTTATGTACCATTGTGGTGTACTTATGTCATTTCCTGCACATGTTTTTCGTGTGCAGATCCAGGTTCTTCCTACCAGCCTCGTCCTTAGTTGCAGTCGCTGCTATTTTCGGAGACTTCAAGGCACATAGTGCCCGCAGATCCTCGGAGTCCCCCTCTATTCTCCTATGTTCATTCTTCTCTTATTTCTATAGACAGTGATGTATAGAATAGTTAGTTTCTCATAGAAACTTGTGACTTACGGTGCTCCGAGTCTTGGGAGTGTTATGTATATTCAGAGAGTTGACTATTTTATATGCCGAGAGGCATCTAAATTACTTATATAGATTATCTGCTATTGTTAGTTGTTAATTTTCATGTTTTCATTTTATTTTCGGCGAAGTGTTAGGCTTACCTAGTTGTAGAGACTAGTGCCGTCAATACAAATTCACGGAGGGAGAATTTGGATCGTGACATTGTTCCTATTTGTATATGGCCCTGATTGCATCACTGGATCCCTATCTTAAATGGTATGGAAGTTAAAAATGCAATGTCCCTCGGAGTGGATTAAGATTTGAGGTTTAGTGACAAAATTCCACACATTCAGGACAAAGTTGTCCATGGCTTTCTCATAAGGATTCTCCCCGATTATATACCCAATTAACGAGGTTTTCCAATAATCTTCTTGGGATTGCTGATCTTCCTCACTCAATTTAACAATTCGTTTACCATCCCTATCCGCTCGAGGAACAAAAGACAAGGGTTTACCCAATTGTGAGCTGTGATTCCCTCGTACAATGTCGGTTGTTGTAGGAGTTGGTTTCTCCGACCCATCCTGCCATTGCCGAGCTGCCTATAGTGTTGCTCCTTCCTCCTTGACAGATTGAAGTTGCACGTCGCCTTCAGAACTGCTAGTTTCATGAACTTCCTCAATAGATTGGTACTTTTGAGGTAGAAAACTCCCAAATTTGAGTGGTGGTAATTCTCTTTGTATGCCATTTGGTAGAGTAATTAGCTTTCCCGATTGGATATTGGTGTCATGCATAGTTTTCCGGCGACGAGCCATCATTTTTCGGTCACAATTGCATTCCTTGCTATTGTGCGTCGAAAGCAATTGTTAACCTGTGCTCCTACTTAGTACATTACTTCGCGGCCTTCATTTCTTAATTTTATAAGTATTTGATATATGTATTTGGAGCTCGTCAAGATCAAAGCATACAGATAATATATTTTCTGGTTGCAAATGGAAAAAATCAGAGTCTTCTTGTTTCGTTAGAGTATATTAATACAATCTCGATGCCCGATGGATTCTCCCTCACGAAGGATTTAACACCTAAAGTGTTTCATGTGCATGTGGCTCATATAAGTGTAGTCAAATTCGGTGATGAGCTACTTTAGAGGAGTTTGTTGTTTTATTTATACTTTAGACATGTTAAAGTTTAATTTCTGTACAGATTAAAGTTTTATGAAATTTATGAATTTCGTGTATTGATCACGCCCAACTTTAGTCCTGAAAAGGATATGCGGTTGCTACAAATATAATCTGGTCTAAAAGTCTGGAGTCCAATCCTACATAGAACTAAGATTTAACTACTATTGTTCACTATCACTAAGAAGACAAACTCAAACAATTCCTAAGTTATGAATAATAAGATTCTTATATTTAACTAACTAAATAATAAATTAAATTAATAGATTAACATTTAAAGATACCAGGGGTTAGAGAAAAGATTAAAGAGGTCTAGAGTTATGATTTTCCCAATTGTAGGAATCCTTCCGGCTACATCATCTATAATTTTGCCTAAGTATTCTCTATCGGTCGTGAGTACTTTGGGTGTCATAGCTCTCTCTTGAGCAACTACCACAATTTACTAGACATATTCTCTCGAACTATGCTAGCTGGCACTAACTCACCACTTTCTTCTATCGCACCCATGTTTCGTTATCTCTAATTCTGCCTTTAAATCCTTCGTATTGATCTCTCACATACGTTAGGAGTGATGTTGTTCAACAACTACCTAAATGTGTACTCTCTCTCGAACAATATACACACTAAATAGGCACAGTCAATTGATGGTCATTCAATCCACAGCAATAAACACGTAGTTGAACAAGTACAGAAATCTAACGACTCAATTATATAAAAACGTAATAAGAATTCATCCTACAAAAGGTTTCATAAAACTCTAGATACCAAATTACCTATTCATTATAGTATGCAAAAGTACAATGCTAGAATTCATAATCAATAATGGAAATAGGAAGAAGGAAGTGAAAAACTCGTAGAAGGATTCTTCGCCTTGCTCCTAGCGTGTTCATGCCTCCTTAAGTCGAATCCCCTCTCCAAAAACGTTTTCTTTAGGTCGAATTTGCTCTAAAAGTGTCCTCCTTTTTTGTACAATATTCACTTGTCTTTGTCTTTCGATACTCCTACACATACAATAACATAATTTAGCTCAAACGTCATATAATTAACCACTAAACTAACAACATGTAACGCGACAAGTGTACTAAAAATATAGGTTGTGATCATTGATGGGATTAGTTCCAACTAATTGTTACAAAAATAGGTTTGGTTCTATATTAGTATTATTGATGGACCAGATTATTTTTGAAAATTGATATAGCAAAAGTTAGGCATTTTAAGGTTTTAGCTATGAATAATCTTTCGGAAACATATGTGTTCCAATTGGGAATCGTTAGTAAAAAAAATTTGTATGGACTCGCATATTAATATATTGTAAAAAGATATGCTTCCAATTAAAGAGTCTAATTTTAGGGAAAAAGATACTAAGAGCCCCTTCTAAAAACTTAACGGCCAAAATGCTTCCTTTTTTTAGAAGTGACAAAATATGCTCTTTCGGAAGATTTTATTACCTGGATGCCCACAAGCTCCTCCTAAGGCCCTCCTCTTTATCCTTTCTTTTCCTTATCTATTTTTTGTTCACTCACTTTCCTTTTTCCTCTATTTTACTTTTTATTTATTTTATTGTTTTTCTTTATTTTTTCCCCATTTTTTTCTTTCTAATAGAATATTGCACTCTTTTCTACTTTTTTTTTATATATTTTTTTGGTAGTCTTTTTATTCTTTCTAGTAACAAGTACTCACTCTTTTTCACTTTAGTTCTTACTATAATCTTTTATTGCATTAATTTTCTTAAAATTTTGTTATTTCTAGTAAAATATCTTTGTCAAATATATTTTTCATTTTTTTTTACTTTTTATTTTTTCTTATTTTTTATTATTTTTTGTTGTATTTTTTTTAAAAAAATTTGTTCTTTAGAGTAAAATCTCTTCATCCAAAACACCTGTCACATTTTTTTCCTTTTTGTTATTATTTTTTATCTTAATTGTTTAGTAAAATTCCTCCATCAAAATTTTTATCACTTTTATTTTTGTTCTTCCTAGATATTTAACCAAGTCCTAAAATTAGTTGGAATACTTTTTAACAATCATTAATCGGTTATAATTAATGATAGTTTTTATATAATTTTATTATTTGTATTTATATATATTTTTTATAATTTTGTAATAAAATATAGGTATTATTATTAAAAAATTGTCAGACTTTTTCACTTTTTTATCTTTATAGTTAAATCGATGAATCCTAGAATTTTGTATACTACACTGATCATGGCATAAGAATATGTAGTATCAAGAATATGACATGCCATGATTCAACATTAATTATGATGGTATACAATTGCGTTATATATTAAAAATATTTGGTATACCATTTAATGTACTCAAACAAAGTATACTATAATTCAACACTAATGGTAGTATACAAATGTATAATATACCAAGAATATCGGGTATATTATTTAATATACTCAAATAACATATATATTATGTGTGTGTATATATATATATATACTAAGAATATTAGGACTACCATGATTCAACATTAATCATGATATACAATTATATAATTGTAACGATCCGGCCGGTCGTTATAAGAATTAACGCCCTGATCCCCTATTTACCGTTTCTCTCATGTCTAATTATGTTATTGGAACCTGTCGGTGCGTTGAGTGATAAAATCCGGGGTGATTTTGGACACATAGTCCATAAATGTGGATCTTAGCTTTAAAAATCTGGTCGTAGCTAGAACTGTGTGAAGACGGATCCGAGATGGGATTCCATCGACTCAGTTAGCTCCGTTGGATGATTTCGGGGTTAGGAGCGTACTCGGAATGTATTTTCGAGGTCGGTTGTGGATTTAGGCTTGAACTGGCGGAAGTTAGATTTTCGGCGAATTCGGCCGATAGGTGAGATTCTGATATCGAACTCGGAATGGATTTTCGGGAGCGAAAGCAGGTCCATAATGTCGTTTATGACCTGTGTGGAAAATTTGAGGTCATTCAGATGAGTTTAGACGTATTTCAGCGTCGGATGTGAATTCTAGAATTTTCCTAAGTTCCTAAGTTTGAATCTATGCATAATCGATGATTTTGATGTTATGAGATGTGTTCTTAAGGCTCGACCTAGTTCGAATAAGGTATTAGGGTCGGTTGGTGGTTTTGGTTGAGGTCCCGGGGGGTCTCGGGGTTGTTTCGGATGCTTAACGGGAGAATTTGAAACTTATCAACTTGCTGAACCAGACCTTCTTCTGGTGTTTTCGCACCTGCGAACGTTTTCCCGAAGGTTCGTACACGCAGGCGCGATAGGGCTGATCGCAGGTGCAATGGTGAGGGAATTGACCAGTGGTCGCAGGTGCGACCTGGGTTCCGGAGGTGCGGAACCGCAGGTGCGGCCCCAGTGGACTTAAGTGAATTTCGCACCTGCGATGCTTTTTACGCAGGCGCGGTGATCGGGACCGCAGGTGCGAGATCCCTGTGTTTTTATTCCAAAAATCCGAGGGTTGATTTCATAAGTCAAAAAAAAATCGTTTGAGAGCTCGGGAATTGGCGATTTTCAATGGGTTTTGAAGTGAAGGATCATAGGTAACGTTTTCTAATCCTAATTCATTGTTAGACCATTAATCCCCGTTGTTTTCTTTAGTTTAATTATAAAAAAAATGGGGTAAAACCATGGGAACTTGATGAAACTTCCCCAAACCGAAATTCTGAGAATTTAAGGGGTTTTTGGCATCGGATTTTGATGTTTCTGGTCGAGTGAGTTCGTGAGTGAATGGATGTTCGGAAAATATAACTTGTAACCGATTCTGAGACGTGGGCCCGAGGAGCGTTTTGGTCAAAATTCCTAATTTCACGTGTTAGCTTCGAATTTATTAGTTATTTTTGATTTCTTGAAACGATATTTACATTATGCAATCGAATTGAATAGATTTGGGCCACCCGGAGTTGGATACTCATGGCAAGAGCATGATTATTGGTTGATTAGCACAGTCGAGATAAGTGGCTTGCCTAACTCTGTGTTGGGAAATTCCCTTAGGAATTTATAACAGATTTTTGACATAAAAACCCCATGTACGTGAGGTGACGAGTACGTGCACGGGGTATTCTCACTAAATCCATTGTTTCCTTTTATGATATACTTCATCTATAATTCTTATTACTTCTGTTATTGGTTTAACTGAGTAGAGGCTTAAGATTCTATCAAGTCCAATGATTTTACCTGATTTTCCACTCGTTACTATTATTTGAAACTAGGTTAAGTACCTTTCCTCTATATTTTCCAACTGTTTCCCCAAACTTTTGAATTACGCTATATCTGATATACATCTCGCATAACATATTTACATAGGGACTGCGGGCTATGACCTGAGACTTTCGCTTGCATTGCATTGCATATTTACATTGGGACTGCGGGCTATGACCTGAGACTTTCCCTTGCATTGCATTGCATATTTACATTGGGACTGCGGGCTATGACCTGAGACTTTCCCTCGCATTGTATTGCATATTTACATTGGGACTGCGGGCCGAGACCTGAGACTTTCCCCTGTATTGCATTGTACGACTATCTACTGATTTATATGTTGTGTAGAATTGAGATTTACTACTTCGTTCTTTCCGGTTCACTTTACTTCCTGTTAATTATTACTGTTTTTACTTATCTGTTAATTATATCTGTTTATTTTTGCAAACTCAGTAGAGCCGTAACCTGACCTCGTCACCACTTGACTGGGGTTAGGCTTGGCACTTACTGGGTACCGAATGTGGAGTACTCACGCCCTTCTGCGTATGTTTTCTCATGTGCAGACCCAGGTTCCAGCGCACCGTTTCGGAGTCAGTAGAGTAGCGGATCTTCGGGAGACTTTGAGGTATTTCTGCAGCATCTGCAGAGCTTCTGAGTCCCCCCTCCTATCTTTTCATAGTTATAGTTCGTATATGAGACTACACTTTCATTTCAAGTTTGTATATTGAACCATAGAGTTTAGCTTGTGATGTTGGTGACATTCCGGGTTTTGGGAAGTACAAACTGTATATGCTGAGTAGCTACCTTATATCTAGTTGATATCCTTTTTGTCTTTATTTTATTGATTCTGTTGTTTTCCGCATATTTCTAGGCTTACCTAGTCATAGAGACTAGGTGCCGTCACGATACCTTTNATATCCTTTTTGTCTTTATTTTATTGATTCTGTTGTTTTCCACATATTTCCAGGCTTACCTAGTCATAGAGACTAGGTGACGTCGCGATACCTTCCAGAGGGTAAATTGGGTCATGACAAGTTGGTATCAGAGCGTCTAGGTTCATAGGAGTCACAACATCACAAGTCGATTTATTAGAGTCTTACGGATCGGTGCGGAGATGTCCGTATCTATCTTCGGGAGGCTATGTAACTATTAAGAACGATCAAATTCTTTGGAATTCCTTATCGTGCTGGTTACCGTCATCAAATTCTTAAACTCTATTCTTTTCTTGATTGATATGGTTCGTACCCGTACCGGACGTACTGATGAACAAGCACCCGAGCCCCCAGTCAGAGCCACCAGAGGCAGGGGCCGGGGTCGGGGCAGGGGGCAAGCACGCGGTGCGGCCCGAGCACCGGCCAGAGCAGAGGCAGAGGAGCCCCCAGCAGCTATAGTTGGAGGGGCACAGGAGGTCCCTACTGTCACTCCAGACCTCCAGGAGACTTTGGCCCAGTTCATGAGTGCTTTCAGTACTCTGTCTCAGGCGGGACTACTTCCGATAGCCCCAGCTACATCCCAGGCCGGGGGAAGGGACACAGAGTCCCGCAGCCCGTACTCCTGAGCAGAGGGTTCATATAGGGCAGGTCCCAGAGTATATCCCCATACCTCCTACAGCCTTAGTTCATCCTGAAGCCAGAGCAGCTGTATATGAGTCTGAGCAGCTCCGTCTTGCGAGGTACAAGAAGAACCACCCACCTGATTTCAGCGAATTGGCTTCAGATGACGCTCTGGGTTTTCTGGAAGGGTGTCATCGTATCCTTCACCATGGGTATTGTGGAGACGAGTGCGGTCTCTTTCACTACTTTTCAGCTGAGAGGAGCAGCTTATCAGTGGTGGGGGCATTTGAGCTTAGTAGCCCGGACGAGGCAACCTCACTTACTTGGGCACAGTTTTCAGAGATGTTTTTGCTCGAGTTTGTCCCTCAGAGTCTCAGGGATGCTTGGCGTGTGGAGTTTGAGCAGTTACGCCAGGGTACCTCGACCGTGTCAGAGTATGCAGTCCGGTTCAGTGACTTGGCACGACATGCACCAGCTTTGGTTTCTACGGTCAGAGAGAGAGTCCGTCGTTTTATTGAGGGTCTCCATCCCAGCATTCGTACTAGCATGGCCAGAGAGCTGGAGACAGATCGTACTTACCAGCAGGCCGTGAGCATTGCTAGGAGGATTGAGAGTATGTTGGCCTGGGACAGAGAGGAGAGGGAGGCCAAGAGGTTTCGAGAGACGGGTCATTTTTCAGGAGTTCGTACACATGCAGCACGCCATGATAGGGGTTTTGTGAGCCGCCCCATTCATTCAGCTCTTCCAGCAGCCAGCGGTATTCCAGCTCCTCCTAGACCTCAGGAGCCTTATTATTCACCACCGGTATCTCAGGTGCCTCCAGCTCGAGGTGCTATCACTGGCCAGTCCAGCAGGCCAGTTCAGAGTCAGCAGTAGCCATTGCGTCCTCAGAGGGTTGTTTTGGATGTGGTGATCCTCAACATATGATCAAGGATTGCCCTAGAGCGGGGAGGAGTGCACCACCTCAGACTTATCAGGGTGCACCCCCTCAGATTTATCAGGCT
>ML396992.1:0-14911 GCA_005239525.1 Nicotiana knightiana
GTGAAAACTTCAGCAGAAGTGCTGAAGTTATTAGTTCATTTGTGAAAACTTCAGCAGAAGTGCCGAAGTTATTAGTTCATTTGTGAAAACTTCAACAGAAGTGCTGAAGTTATTAGTTCATTTGTGAAAACTTCAGCAAAAGTGCTGAAGTTATTAGTTCATTTGTGAAAACTTCAGCAGAAGTGCTGAAGTTATTAATTCATTTGTGAAAACNATTTTTGAGATTGTTAATCTCAGCCGTTGATCTTTCCAAATCCAACGGCTGAGAACTATCCATTCTCTAAGTATATATATGTCCTAACCACACCCCACCCCTCATTTCACCAAAGTCTAACACCCCCATATCCCTTATCTCTCTCGTCTCTCTCACCCCGTGTTAACTCCGCCGGCCGAAAATCGCCTCCGGCGGCGGAGCTTCTCCAATCGACCCCAACTTTTAACCAGGCGATCACCATTGTCTCCTCTATCACCTCCCGTTGCTAGTTTCCCAAAAAACCCAATCAATTTGCGTCAATTTCAGATCTAAGAATCTGAAAACCCCAAAATTACTCCCTGGCTGATTCAAAGACAATTAATGGCTCAGACCTTCATGGGTCAATTGCTCTTGACTAGAGTAATCGATTCATGAGGGTTTAATTCATTTTAAAACCCTACCGGAGTCTGGCCAAAGTCCAGCAGCCTTCAACTTTTCCGGCCAAGTCCTCAAATGGGTATCCCCCCCCCCTTTTCTATGTGTTTCGTACTTTCTGATCAATGATGTCAAATAGGCCGTTAGTTTAATTTATGTAAAAAATCATCATGAATATGTCTAAATTCATATTTGTTTTTGTCCTTCACTCTTTGTTATATTAAATCGATTGAGTATGATTAATTCGAATGGTGTATTGAATCTGCGCCCTAGTTCGATGGTTTTCATTATTTGAATCTTGACTAGTCAGTTTAGGAACTCTTCTGGATTTCATTTTTAGACCAAATCTCATGCCAACCATTCCTTTTAGGTTGTTTCATTAATCCTTCGATTCGTCTGTCCTAGCTCTTTTAGGAATAATACTAAGTTAATCTGAGCCAGTGCATGGCCATGAATTAATTTTGTTCAATTTTTAGCTCAAGGCTGCCCTAATTAGTCACGACCTCCTAAAATACACTTGCTTAACTAGTCTAACTTAGGTGGTTAGTTTCTTAAACAATTGACTAAGTCTTAAAAGAAATTTCTTGCTTAACATAATTAATTTAGGTTTCATTAACTGAACAAATCATCTAACCTAAGTTTAAAGAACCAAGTCGATTAATCTTATTTACGTCAATTAAACTAGGATTAAGTTGATAATACATATTAGCCTTAATCAACTAAGGAACCTAACTAGGTTTAATTAATTAGAGTCAATAGTCAACCCCAAGCAAGTTAACCCTGGTTACCTAGTGGTAATTTCAGGGACTTCAAGGGGTATATTAGGAATCCTAGGTGAAGGAATCTTGGGTGTAACAACCCAAGAACCTTCTAGAACTAGGAAATCAGATTTGTTTTGGATAAAATAGTAATTGTAAGGGCTGGAATTTTCTAGAATGAGGGCAGTTGTCCCTAAAGATAAGGTTGACAGCTGCATTTGTATTTTTTCAGCTTATTGGATAAGGAATATGCTAAGCATATCCTATCCCCAAATACCCCTATATATACACACACTTTTTATCATTAAAAAAATACTCTCTTAGCTGCAAAAACATTCTGAAAACATAAAAAGATCAGAATCATTCCAAAAGTAATAGGAAGAAATCTGTTTATTCCTTCAAGAACTCTTCAAGGTTTTGGGGTGGAATTTTCTCATTTCTGGATTCTATTTGGGCTTTCAGTTTTGGTTTGGTTTTTTCCAAAAGTTTTCTGGGATATTTTCTATGGAGCTGTTTGTTCTGAAGTTTATGTTTGCTGTTGCTGAATCTTCTCCCTTCTTGCTGATTACTACTTGACCTTTATTTGGTCAAGTCTTTTGCTGTTTTCTTTTTCTAAAGGTATGTAATTTTTTTTATCAATGAATGAATCCTCTTAAACTCTGAACTTTTGCTATATAACTTGTTGATTCTCTTTGTTGCTTGAGCTCTTCTTTAGCTATGTAATCTTTGTCTTAGAAAAAAAAAATGAATGAAACTTTCAGAGCTTAGGATGTGTCTAATGTTGTTGTAAGAATGTATCTCATTTGGATTTCTTTGACAGCATAAGGTTTGATAAATGCATGGTTTGTTTGAGTTTGTTTAAATATTCTGCAAATACCAAATGGGGGTTTCCCATTGTCCAGTATAACTGAAGCTGAATCTGACCTCCATTATAGTCAGATTCAGTTCATAAAATGCATAAAACATGTTTATCTTTCCTTCTGGAGAATCTGGTGATTACTTATTAAAATTTGGTTGTCCATTCATGTGATTATAACAGTAGAAACCTCTCTTAAATACTTTTGTGATTAAGTCTATGTAAATGAAGTCATAGTAGAGTCATCAAATAAGCACTAAAGGGTGGTCGTTAATGGTCAAATTTATCCCGTAAAGTGTTTAAATATTGGTCTGGACAATTTAGACCTTACATGATTGGATATCACTATGAGGACAACATTTAAAAGGGTTGAATCTAATCTCTATAATGATCAGATTCAGTCTTTGGAAGTGCACATGAATTTTTTCCGTTAGTTTGGGATTAAAGGCTGAAGAATACAAATCCTAAAGCATAAAGGTTGATGGCTCGCACAAGAGTAGCAGCTAATTGGGATCCTTTTACTTTCTTTGTATTATTTAAACCTATATTTTTAATGTAAGAACAATGGAATAGCGTATTTATAGTCATTTGTATACATTATTTGTTGTATTAAGGACTGAACTATATAAAATTTGTGATCAGTTGTATATTCTTAAATCTGAAACGTTTATTATTATAGTAGTTATGGGCCAGACCTGCTAAGGTCATCTGAGTTGGGCCAGACTCATGAGCACGACCCAATTGAGCCTGATAGAGTTTGAATTTCAGGCTGTGGGGCCTGGAATGTTAGACCCATTAATTGTGTTAAACAATCTGTAACCAGTCTCTTCTCTTCTATTGTCAATTCACATAAGGAGTATTTCATTTATAAAATTCACTGTAAATTTCTTATTACTAAACACAAGTGGGTTTCAAATCAATTATCAAGAGATAGAATCTAAAATTCTTGTCTTGAGATTTTTAATTTAGATGTAGTGAATCTCGAAAGCCTTTTAGATATTGAATGCTTTGGACTTAGAAAAATAAATGAATCATCAAAGTATACGTTCGTGTAACTTTGGATAAGATCAAATAAACCTTTTTTCTCCAATTGTGTATACGTTTTATGTAACACAAATAAAGACTAAAATGAATACTCGTAGAGACACTTTTAGGAATGAATTTCTTAAAATTATCGGAATTGCGTACACGTTCGCGTGACGTAATTTCGGTCTCTTGTTGACAACAAAACAAAATATGCGCTTGCGCACCCTATTTATCTTTTAATTGAGTTCAATGTCGAGAATCGTGTACACGTTCGCGTGACATGATTTTCGATACATTTTAAACTATACGGGTTTACGAATACGTGACCCGTCTCAAAATAACTATTTAAATACAAATGAATAATAAAAGAGGTAAAAAGATTAAGAAATGCACATAGGTACAAGAGCAGTAATTAAACAATTTAGGCCAAGTTTAATCATTAAGCGACCGTGCTAGAACCACGGAATTCGGGAGTGCCTAACACCTTCTCCCGGGTTAACAGAATTCCTTACCCCGATTTCTGTTTCGCAGACAATTTAAACAGAGTCAAAAATTTCCTCGGTTTTGGGATTTCTAATAAATAAATGGTGTCCCGAAACACCGTAAAAATCCAGGTGGCGACTTTGAAATTGAATTAATCCCAAAAATCGAATAATGTCACTTTAAGTGGAAAAACTCCCTTATTACCCTCTTACCCCGGGGTAGTTGAAAAAAAGGAGGTGTGACAGCTCTGGTGACTCTGCTGGGGACAATCGAACCCAGAATCTCTGGTTCAGGGTTCAAGAATTTGAGCTTGTAATTTGATTTTACTTGGCTTTATTAATTGTGATATTACTGTATTTTGTGCGCTCAAATGTGATAAATGTTTACCGCTTTGATATTTATGGGAACTATATATAAATTGCCTTCTTACGCCTCCCTTCTGAGTCTTCTAAAAAATTGGTGGACACGTTCGCGTGGCCCGCCTTTCTGTTAGAGGTCATACCAAGTAAGAAATACGGGGATGGACTAGCCACTAGGCCGGATAGCCTTTCGTGCTACCGGTACGTCGCTCCCACCCCGACTCGAGTTGTCCGCTCGGGTAGCCAAGGTCTAGAACAAAAAACCTCAGGTTTAACCTTAGAAAGACAAAACCTCATGCCGGATCCCTAGTAAGAACGATTATCTACATCACCTGCATTTTTGACTTAGGGGACTCAACACAGGGGTTGGGTCCGTCTAGGACAGGTGTACCCAGAACAAAAAAGACCATGATGATGCATCCTATTTGATTACGTGCATTATTTGTCTCGGTTTGTTTGTTGACCGGCTAAATAAAGAAAGAAAATAACAGAAAAACCAAGAGTGGGGTAAGATAGAATTTATTCGATTTTGGAAACCCTGATATTTTAAAAGTACCTCGGAACTCTGTCAAAATTTTTCCAAAAAAAGAAGGAATCAAAATAATTGAAAATAGGGAGAAATAGAGTTTCAAAATAGTTGCAAATGAGCCAAATCGAGAAGAAAATTTCTAAATAAATCAAAAACATTTTTCTTTCGTTATGTCGAAACCGGCCGAACTACGTGGGTCTGATTCTCACTGGATGTGAGATACGTAGGCAAGCCTCATCGGTGTCGACCCCACTTTTCAAAAAATTTGTCTGTCATTCCAAATAAAACCGATCAAGCTCCGGTTAAAGTCTTGTGTCGTTCTCGCCAAAATAAGCCTTAGAACATCATACATTGTCGAAGGGCTGTTTTCGTTAAAGAATGAAAAGAAAGTAAAGAGAGATAATGTTAAAGCCAGGATGAAACACACAGCCGTTGCAAACATTTTTAGAAAAACGATAACTTCTTAGGTGCATCGCATCCCAATGTGTGATTCCTATGTGTTAATATCTCCCGCTAACCCAATTTGATTTCTCTTTGAAAGGTTACTATTATTAAACGGTGGTTGGTTTGCGGTGGTATTCTTGCGACACATCCATATTTCACAAGGTCTAAAGGAAGTATAGCAATGACGTCTGAAAGTCACCCGTCCATTATTGAACCAAAGGATGGCCCCACCTCAGTCATCCCCAAGAAGAATTGGCAGTAGCCGAAGAAAACAGAAGGCTAAGATGCCGTATGCTCGAGATGTGGGACGCTTGGTCCAACGGGAGAGAGTCACCTAGCTCCAGCCCTTGTTTTCCTGAGCTGATTCCCAGAACTGGAGGGACCACCAATGTGACAATTTCAAAGCCGAAACTATTTGTTCCATTTGGATTCCCGACCATAGTCTCAAACTATTCTGGAACACCTTCTGAGTTTCGCCCCAGGGCACCACCCTCCGGATTACACTCTGTGGTGTTTACTGCTCCGCCAGCTACTGGTATGGCACAACCTACACTGGCACGACAGAATTTTGAACCACCCAATTTTATTTTTCAAGCTCCTCAGTTCCAGCTGGATGCCGCTCAGGTCAGTCCTAACACTTACACGCAGTACCCATAGTTTGAATCTCCCACGGAACCAGAAAAGCTCTTGAAGAATATTGAACAAGATGAAATAACTCGAAAGATGAAGAGTCTTGAACAAAGTTTGAAAAACATCCAGGGTGTAAGTGGCCAAAAGAGCGTGTCATACGTTGATCTATGCATGTTCCCACACGTGCATCTACCTGTGGGTTTCAAGACACCAAAATTTGAAAAGTTTGACGGGCATGGAGACCCGATCGCTCATCTAAAGAGATACTGCAATCAACTGAGAGGAGCAGGAGGCAAAGAGGAGCTACTAATGGCTTATTTTGGGGAAAGTCTTACAGGTATCGCCTCGGAGTGGTACATCGATCAAGATATATCCCATTGGCATGTATGGGATGATTTGGCCTGAGAATTTGTAAGACAATTCCAGTACAATGTGGATATAGCTCCGGACAGAAATTCTCTGTCCAATATTAAAAAGAAAGCTTCTGAAAGCTTCCGGGAGTACGCAATCAAATGGCGGGAACAAGCATCCCGAGTGAAACCTCCCATGGAGGAAAATGAAATGATTAGTATATTCTTATAGGCCCAAGAGGCCGATTATTTTCAGAATATGATGTCCGCCATGGGCAAGCCATTCACGGAGGCCATAAAAATTGGCGAAATGGTCAAAAATGTCCTAAAGACAGGCCGTATTTTAAGTCAATCTGCTTTGAGAGCCACCTCCCAAGCCATTCAAAGCGGCTCGGGAGGCCTGGAAAACAGAAAGAAAAAAAAGGAGGGAGCCATGATGGCTTCGGGCCCTATGAATTCCCGACGACCTCGGGAATATCCAGGCCCATTTTCCACAATTTCACAACACTATTATCCTCACCAGGAAGCAGCTTATGCCATGACTCCCCCTCCTTATGCAGCGATGAACGCTCAGCCGTAGCCTCGGCCGCAACAGTATAACCAAAACAGAGCTCCACTACCTAGAAATAACCATCCACCACCAGCTCCATATAATTCACGCCCTCCTCAAAAAAATTATCCCTACAATGCTTACCCTCGTGAGCCACCAAGAAGCACTAACTTCACCCCCATCGGCGAGTCATACTCAAGCCTTTTTCCAAAGTTGGTTTAGATGGGACTTCTGCAGCCGGTGCCCCCGAGCAGGCAAAATCCACAATCACCATCATACAGACGGGGTACCAACTGTGCCTATCATTCCGGAGTGGAGTGGCATGATACTGAAGACTGCTGGACCCTCAAGAGAGCAGTGGAAAATCTGATTGAACAAAAGAAGGTTGTGCTAAGAGACGAGGAGGTCCCCAATGTCACAAACAACCCATTGACAGCCCACAACAACGGGCCTGTCATTGGAATGATATTAGAAGACAAAGAATTTGACCCGGTACTGAAAGCCATCATTGTCATTGTGGACACAGAAAGGAAAGCAAAAACAGTGCCAAAATCGGACAAAGAAGAAAAGAAAACAAAACCCCCCGGCCAGGATAAAGAGGAGGCTAAGGAAGAAAAAGAGACAAAGACCCCCGACCAGGAGAAAGAAAAGGCCAAGGAAGAAAAGAAAGAGACAACACCAGCTAAAGAAGCTATCCTTTATGTCCCGAGAGCTCCGCGAAACAGACAACTCATTTTGAGCCCTTCCAGGAGATTGGAACCACAAAAAATGTATATACCAAAAGGGGCCCATGTTGTGAAAAGCTCGGCTATCCCACCAAAGCTGAATGAACCTTTGATTATCAGTCGCCGGCTGCAAATTCCAATAAAAAATACAACTACTCTCCCATGGAATTATGATCAAACAGTGGTGACATATAAAGGAAAAGAAGTCAAGGGGGAAGTCAACGAAGCAAAACCAACTGGGAAGTACCATAACCCAGATGAGCTGAAGAAAGCTAAGCATAAACGCTTTCCTCTCAAAAAGCCCATCACTGCCGAAGAGGCCGAGAAGTTCTTCAAGAAAATGAAAATGCCTGAATATGTCACCATTGAAGAACTTAGGAGAACCCCTGAGCAGGTTTCACTTCTTTCTCTGTTGACTGGATCAAATGAGCACCAAAAAATACTCTTGAAAATGCTGAATGAAGCGTATGTACCAGTTGAGACCTCAGTCGAGCAGTTAGAAAGAATGGCTGAGCACTTTTTCGAGGTAAACAAAATCTCCTTCAGCCAGGATGATCTGCCTCCCAAAGAAGCCGCTCACAACAAGGCATTACACTTGACCGTTAAAAGCGAAGGATATTATGTAAAGAGAGTTATGCTTGACGGAGGATCAGAGGTAGATATTTTCCCTTTGTCAATACTGCAAGGGATGGGAATCGGCATTGAGAGAATCAGGCCGAATAATGTTTGTGTCCGCGCCTTCGATGGTATCAAAAGGTACACCATTGGTGAAATCGACATAATCATGACGATTGGCCCTATGGATTTCACAGTAACTTTCCAAATCCTGGATATGGATACTTCCTATAACTTCTTGCTAGGGAGACCATGGATTCACGCTACTGGGGCAGTACCGTCTACCCTCTACCAAATGGTCAAATTTGTCCATGAGAATCAGAAGATCGTGGTCCACGGAAAAGATGAACAATCCATATACAGGGACCCCTCCATCCCCTTCCTCGAGGCCATAGAGGGAAGCGAACATATTGTGTACCAAGCCTTTGAGATTGTGTCTGCTGATCAACGCGAAGAAGGCACTCTATGCCCACAACCTTGTCTTTCAAACGCGTCAATCATGGTCGCCACAGATATGATTAGACATGGTTACAAACCAGGAAAGGGGCTTGGGATATCCCTACAAGGCATCACTGAACCCATCTCTCTACCCGCCGCTGAAAAATTCTTTGGCATAGGTTTCCATGCCACCGATGAAGATGTGCAATGGGCCAACACCCGCAAAAACAATAGATGGGACCTGTCTCATCCAGTCCCACACATTACTAAGACCTTCATCAAACCACAGTATATCGAAGAAAAAGAAGAAGTGGCCTTTACGGCCGAAGAAATTGAAGATATATGTGAGGCCATGAAACAAATGTTGTATGAGGCCAACATGGTTCAGCTAGGGGAAGGCTCGAGCACCGCTGAGGTGCAGTATATGGGCCCAAATGCTAAGTTGCAGAACTGGAAGGCTACTCCATTCCCCGTCAGGCGGGAGTCCCGGTAGTTCAGTTTTGCCATCTTTCCTGCACTATGAGTTATTTCAGGGTGTAACTCAAGTGTTTTTAATTTATTGCTTTTCAATTCCGATGTAAACCCTTCTATCTTCAATTCAATTCAATGAAATCAAAATTTCATCGTCTATTATTCTTCTGATTTTGTATTTTTTTCTTATTTTTCAGTCCTAATAATGCGGCTTTAAATAACATGACATGCTTGCGGACTTCATGCCCAGATCCTAAAACGCTGTCAAACTTCGAAATAATGAATAAAGAATCAGAATGCAAATGAAGTTATTGCAAGGAGATAAAACAATAAATCGAAACAGCCAAAGAAAAATTGGTTCAGATTGGAAAGATCCATATATCACTACGAAGTACTGCCAAAAGGGTGCGTTTGTACTTGGGGTACATCGAAGGAAATGTTCCTGAAACAACAGCCAACGCAAATGCAGTCAAAAGATCCTAAAACATTGTCAGACTTTGAAATGATGAATCAAGAATCCAAATGCAAATAAAAGTTAGGCCAAGGAAATAAAATAATGAATTGGAACAGCCAAAAGAAAATTGGTCCAGATTGGAAAGGTCCATGCATTGCAACCAGAATACCGCCAAAAGAGAGCGTTGTAGTTAGGGCTCGAAGAAAATGTCTCTAAAACAACTGTCAAAGCAGGTGCAGTCAAAAGGTACTATGTCTCATCCTTCATATATTTTCAAATGTTCTCCGGTTGGGATGACGAAGGCTTTCATTCTTGCTACCCAAACACCATTAACCCTTTGAGCGGGTTACTCTTCTTTGATTACCCTCTTTGGAACCCGAAAGTGTTATTGGAAAACAAGAAAAAAAATGTTGAAAAAAAAAATGAAAAGAAAGGAAAAAAAAGACAGAAAAAGAAAAATGAAATCAAAACAAAAGAAAAACCAAAACAAAAACAAAACTTCCCTGAACTATGTTCGACTTGATTCCGAAAGGATACGTAGGCAGCCTCTCCTTGGGGTTCAGTCACACCAAAATAAAATTCCACATTTTCCCCAAGAGTTTAAGATGGGGCAAGTGTTAAGATTCGGCAATGTGTCGCCTGAAAGGTTCCAAAGTTGTAATTCAACACAAATTCGTTTCACCAAAAAAATGAAAAACCTGTTCAAGTCCTTCCGATCAATTGGCAAATATGTCTAAATTTGGAGGATACAGTGCCGTTCTGGTGCAAACAAATGAGAGAAATAAAATGAGAGAGTATTATTGGTGAAAACCCACATGGGCATCGTGAGGCGACGGTAAGCAAAGAAATTAAAAATGAGAGAGTCTTGTTAGTGAAAACTCGCAAAGAGCACTACAAGGCGATGGTGAGAAGAGAAATGAGAGAGGTTAGTTGGTGAAAACCCGAAAAGGGCACTACTAATCGAAAAAGAGGATTGGTTACTGATATCTACATGATCTGGGGAAAGGTTTCTCGACCTCGGGGTAAAAAGTCGTGACGAATTTCTGAGAGTCAGATGGCTCATATATATCAGGCATCCAGTCCAAGATGCATATCATGTTCATTGAAGGCCACATACACTACAGATAAGTCCTTCTTCTCTTTTCCCCCGAAAGGGATAGTTCTCGTCAAAATTCATCACCTCTGCTTCTTTTTTATTCTTATTTCAATCCCTTCCAGTCTAACTCTGTTTCTGAAGCAAGGCAAAGAAAAGATGGCAAAACTGATTTATAGGGTCCTCGTTTGACACAAGCCAACATGCAAGGGCACCAAGCCTCGTCAGGAGCATCGAGTCGATCTCGACTGACCGTAGTGGCCGATGTTTCAAACTCAAACCCTGAAAGGAAAAAATAAAATAAAAGTGCCTATAAAGGCGAATGAAGTTGAAAGGTTGAGCTCCGCGTGGCTAACCATCTTGGCAAGGTTTGAAAAGCTGAGATATTCCAACTTCCCTAAAGTTATAGTTGGAAGAAAAGTCAGAAATGAAAAGTCAATAAAGGCAAAATAAAGTTGGAAATTTTAAGTCCCACACGACTAACCGTCGCAGCAGAACTTGAGGAGCCAAAACTTCCCCCGATGCTCTGGAAATCCAAAAGAAAAAGCAAGTGAAAGGCCTACAAAGGCAAAATAAAATGTTGGGTTCCAAGTGACCGATCGCCATGGTAAAATCTGGAAAGTCAAGGTCCCCGGGTTTAGAAATAAAACCCCACCCCCAGCAAGCAAGCAAGCGGTTGAGATCTTTGTAAAAGGGGTCGAGATCAAGCTATTGAAAGTCAAGGCCGCAAAACCAACCACCGTTTCAAACTAACAAATTGTTCTTTGTTTGAAGGAAATAGGTGTAACTAAAAGCAACCTTGCAAATGCAAGTGTAACCAAAGGAACGGGCGCAAGAGCTAGAAGCAGCTTTGCAGCACCAACTCAAAAAGGGAAGTTTTCTCCAAAATCCTTTCCCGTATTTACTCAAAATAAAATGAAAAAAAAGAAAAATAAAAGAAACAATGTTGAAACCAGCCCAAATCTAGAGTGGTATAGGGTCTCCAAACCCTAGCCACACCTTTTTCAGCATAGGGTATACAACCCCTAGCTGATGATGTCTTTTCCCAGCATAGGGATCCAACCCCTAGCTGATATTTTCTTTGCCAGCATAGGGTATACAACCCCTAGCTGATGTTTTCTTTTCCAACGTAGGGTATACACTCCCTAGTTGATGCCGGCATAGGGTATACAACCCCTAGCCGACGATTTCTTTTTCCAGCATAGGGTATCCAACCCCTAGCTAATGTTTTCTTTGCCAGCATACGGTATACAACCCATACCTGATGTTTTCTTTTCCAAGGTAGGGTATACACTCCCTAGTTGATGCCGGCGTAGGGTATACAACCCCTAGCCAACGATTTCGTTTTCCAACATAGGGTATCAAACCCCTAGCTGTTGTTTTCTTTGCCAGCATAGGGTATACAACCCCTAGCTGATGTTTTCATTTCCACCGTAGGGTATACACTCCCTAGTTGATGCCAGCATAGGGTATACAACCCCTAACCGACGATTTCTTTTCCCAGCATAGGGTATCCAACCCCTAGCTGATGTTTTCTTCGCCAGCATAGGGTATAAAACCCCTAGCTAATGTTTTCTTTTCCAACGTAGGGTATACACTCCCTAGTTCATGCCGGCGTAGGGAATACAACCCCTAGCCGACGATTTCTTTTTCCAGCATAGGGTATCCAACCCCTAGCTGATGTTTTCTTTTCCAACATAGGGTATACACTCCCTAGTTGATGCCGGCATAGGGTATACAACCCCTACCCGATGATTTCTTTTCCCAGCATAGGGTATCCAACCCCTAACTGATTTTTTCTTTGCCAGCTAAGGGTATACAACCCCTAGCTGATGTTTTCTTTTCCAACATAGGGTATACACTCCCTAGTTGATGCCGGAAGAGGGTACACAACCCCTAGCTGATGTTTTCTTTGCCAGCATAGGGTATACAACCCCTAGCTGATGTTTTCTTTTCCAACATAGGGTATACACTCCCTAGTTGATGCCGGAAGAGGGTACACAACCCCTAGCTGATGTTTTCTTTGCCAGCATAGGGTATACAACCCCTAGCTGATGTTTTCTTTTCCAACGTAGGGTATGCACTCCCTAGTTGATGTCGGTATAGGGTATAGAACCCCTAGCCGACGATTTCTTTTCCCAGCATAGGGTAACCAACCCCTAACTGATGTTTCTTTGCTAGCATACGGTATACAACCCCTAGCTGATGTTTTCTTTTCCAACGTAGGGTATACACTCCCTAGTTGATGCCGGCGTAGGGTATACAACCCCTAGCTGATGTTTTCTTTTCCAACGTAGGGTATACACTCCCTAGTTGATGCCGGCGTAGGGTATACAACCCCTAGCCGGCGATTTCGTTTTCCAGCATAGGGTATCCAACCCCTAGCTGATGTTTTCTTTGCCAGCATAGGGTATACAACCCCTAGCTGATGTTTTCTTTTCCAACGTAGGGTATACACTCCCTAGTTGATACCGGCATAGGGTATACAACCCCTAACCGACGATTTCTTTTCCCACCATAGGGTATCCAACCCCTAGCTGATGTTTACTTTCCCAGCATAGGGTATACAACCCCTAGCTGATGTTTTCTTTTCCAACGTAGGGTATACACTCCCTAATTGATGCCGGCGTAGAGTATACAACCCCTAACTGATGATTTCCTTTTCCAGCATAGGGTATCCAACCCCTAGCAGCTGTTTTCTTTGTCAGCATAGGGTATACAACCCCTAGCTGATGTTTTCTTTTCCAACGTAGGGTATACACTCCCGAGTTGATGCCGGCATAGGGTATACAACCCCTAGCCGATGATTTCTTTTCCCAGCATAGGGTATCTAACCCCTAACTGATGGTTTCTTTGCCAGCATAGGGTATACAACCCCTAGCTGATGTTTTCTTTTCCAGCATAGGGTATACAACCCCTAGCTGATGTTTTGTTTTTCTGCATAAGGTATACAACCTATAGCCGACGATTTCTTTTTCCAGCATAGGGTATACAACTCGTAGCTGATGTTTTCTTTTCCAACGTAGGGTATACACTCCCTAGTCAATGCCGGCATAGGGTATACAAACCCTAGCTGATGTTTTCTATGCCAACATAGGGTATACAACCCCTAGCTGATGTTTTCTTTTCCAACGTAGGGTATACTCTCCCTAGTTGATGCCGGCATAGGGTATACAACCCCTAGCTGATGTTTTCTTTTCCAACGTAGGGTATACTCTCCCTAGTTGATGCCGGCATAGGGTATACAACCCCTAGCCGACGATTTCTTTTCCCACCCTAAGTTATCCAACCCCTAGCTGATGTTTTCTTTGCCAGCATAGGGTATACAACTCCTAGCTGATGTTTTCTTTTCCAACATAGGGTATATACTCCCTAGTTGATGCCGATATAGGGTATACAACCCCTAGCCGACAATTTCGTTTTCCAGCATAGGGTATCCAACCCCTAGCTGATGTTTTCTTTGCTAGCATAGGGTATACGACCCCTAGCTGATATTTTCTTTCCTACCGTAGGGTATACACTCCCTAGTTGATGCCGGCATAGGGTATACAACCCCTAGCCGACGATTTCTTTTCCCAGCATAGGGTATCTAACCCCTAACTGATGTTTTCTTTTCCAGCATAGGGTATACAACCCCTAGCTGATGTTTACTTTCCCAGCATAGGGTATACAACCCCTAGCTGATGTTTTCTTTTCCAACGTAGGGTATACACTCCCTAGTTGATGCCGGCGTAGAGTATACAAACCCTAACTGATGATTTCCTTTTCCAGCATAGGGTATCAAACCCCTAGCTGCTGTTTTCTTTGTCAGCATAGGGTATACAACCCCTAGCTGATGTTTTCTTTTCCAACGTAGGGTATACACTCCCTAGTTGATGCCGGCATAGGGTATACAACCCCTAGATGATGTTTTCTTTTCCAACGTAGGGTATACACTCCCTAGTCGATGCCGGCATAGGGTATCCAACCCCTAGCTGATGTTTTCTTTGCTAGCATAGGGTATACGACCCCTAGCTGANTCAGCATCGGGTATCCAACCCCTACCTGATGTTTTCTTTGCCAGCATAGTGTATACAACCCCTAGCTGATGTTTTCTTTTCCAACGTAGGGTATACACTCCCTAGTTGATGCCGGCATAGGGTATACAACCCCTAGCCGACGATTTCTTTTCCCAGCATAGGGTATCCAACCCCTACCTGATGTTTTCTTTGCCAGCATAGTGTATACAACCCCTAGCTGATGTTTTCTTTTCCAACGTAGGGTATACACTCCCTAGTTGATGCCGGCATATGGTACATAACCCCTAGCTGATGTTTTCTTTGCTATCATAGGGTATACAACCCCTAGATGATGTTTTCTTTTCCAACGTAGGGTATACACTCCCTAGTTGATGCCGGCATAGGGTACATTACCCCTAGCTGATGTTTTCGTTGCTACCCTAGGGTATACAACCCCTAGATGATGTTTTCTTTTCCAACGTAGGGTATACAATCCCTAGTTGA
>ML396993.1:0-58629 GCA_005239525.1 Nicotiana knightiana
TATATATATATATATATATATATATATATATATATATATATATATATTCTGTAATTTCAAAAAAACTAAAATCTGAGTTTGAAACTAAGAATAACTTTTTATTTTTTTTGATCCCCTGTTTTTTCCTTCTTTTCTTGTCACTGGCTGTGCTCTAAATGGACATGACTGAAACCCCTCTGTTTCGGACCATGTCCCCCTCCTCTCTTTGAGCTTTTTTTCATTTAATTTTTTGTGTGTTTCTTCTTTAGTCGAGATGAAGAAGATGAAATCAAAAGGGAAAGGGGGAGGTGTTGGAATTCGGTCCTAGCTTTTGGGAATTGGGGGGTCTCCGATTTTTTTTTTTTAGGAAGAAGGAGATGAGATTATTTTTTGGTAGTGAGCGGCTGAGGGAGTATAGGAATTTGCTAGGGTTTTTTCTAATGTGTAGTCTCTCTTTCTCTTTTGTGGTGTGAGGTTGAAGATCAAATGGGGCTAGGTGGAATCGAGGGGTTAAGAGGATGGGGTGGGATTTTTTTTAATTGTAAATAGGAAAGGTTTTGTTCTTGAGAGGTTTGGGATTTATTTTAGTTTTCAGAGTCACCACCCGGATTTTGACGATGCTCCGGGACACCGTTTTATTTTAAAATCTCAAACCGAGGAAATTTAGACTCTGTTTTGATTTGCCTGCGACCAGAAATCCGAGTAAGAAATTCTGTTAACCCGGAAGAAGGTGTTAGGCACTCCCGAATTCCGTGGTTCTAGCACGGTCGCTTAACTATTAATATTTGGCCTAAATTATCTGATTATTTATATATTTTAGCCTATTATGCATTTAGCCGTTTAATTTTTAACCGCTTTTAGTATTTATGGATTTATCTTGAAAAAAGTCACGATGGCGTGCACTTGTTTGTTTTGGACACATTGTAATTTCGCCACATGAAATGCACCCGCAATTACAATATGTGATTTTTATTATTGTTTCGAGTTAAAGTCGGGGACATGAGTTGCCACACCCGAGTGTAGATTATATAGTCATGACTATGGTCATGACAATTAAAAATGCCTATTTGAGGCGATATTCAATTATTCTCTAAGTTTTGGAATATTTATCTAAAAGAGGTATTTTAGCTTACGGGATGTGTCTATAAATTATTTTTTGATATTTATGAATTTATTCTGGAACAAGTCACGATGGCGTGCACTTGTTATTTTTGGACACATCACAACCGCGTCACATGAAATGCACCCGCGATTGCTACGTGTGATTTTATTATTGTTTGAAGTTAGGGTTGGGGGCATGAGTTGCCACACCCGAGTTGAGATTTACATATCTTAACCATGCCGCGGGAATCTTACCCACATCCACGATGATTTATTATTATTAATCGCGTCTAAAGCAAACTACGATATTTATGAATATTAACATCCTATGCATGCATCCTAACTATCAAAATAATTGAAGCAATAAAGGTTACAATTTTAATATTCATTTCAAATTAAATCACTGATCCTATAGCACGACTTATAATTCCAAAGTCAATGATGTCCATGTACTACTAGTCTCTTTTTCAAGTTAGCATGCTAGAATTTGGAATCAGATTCAACAAGCCAATTTATTCACCTCAATTAAACCATATCACATTAATCATCCAAAGAGACCAATTAAACTAATAATTGCAAGCAAACACAGAACACTCAAGTGAGTAGATCTAGATTAGGTGAAAAACGTCGGCAAGCTCAAACTCAACCTCGACGAACTTTGAATCGGCAACCAAAAATAGCAAACTTCCAAATCTCAAGCAAATACCATGATTTTTGAAACCAAAAACAAAATAAAAAATTAAGAAACATAAGCTCTTATATATATATATATATATATGTATATATATATTCTGTAATTTCAAAAAAACTAAAATCTGAGTTTGAAACTAATAATAACTTTTTATTTTTTTTTATCCCCTATTTTTTCCTTCTTTTCTTGTCACTGGTTGTGCTCTAAATGGACATGACTGAAACCCCTCTGTTTCGGACCATTTCCCCCTCCTCTCTTTGTGCTTTTTTTTTAATTTAATTTTTTGTGTGTTTCTTCTTTAGTCGAGACATGAAGAAGATGAAATCAAAAGGGAGAGGGGGAGGTGTTGGAATTCGATCCTAGCTTTTGGAAATTGGGGGATCTCCGAATTTTTTTTTTTTTGAGGAAGAATGAGATGAGCTCTCAAATTGGGGGAATTTTTTTTGGTAGTGTGCGCTAAGGGAGTATAGGAATTTTCTAGGGTTTTTTCTAATGTGTAGTCTCTCTTTCGCTTTTTGTGGTGTGAGGTTGAAGATCAGATGGGGCTAGGTGGAATCGAGTGGTTAAGAAGATGGGGTGGGGATTTTTTTTATTGTAAAGAGGAAAGGTTTTGTTCTTGAGAGGATTGGGGATGGGGGGTGACGGCTTGGGGTTTTTTTGGGGGGAAGGGGGTTTCCTAATGTGTAATCTCCTTTTTTTGTGTGTGATGAAGATTAAAGGACCTTTTATAGGGGTATATATCTTAGGTTTAGGTTAATAGGTATTGGGCTAAGGGGGATGGGCTTGAGAATTATGGGCTTAGGTCTGAGATGGGCCCTAAAATTTACAAAATTGGGCTAAGAAATTGCTTCTAAAATACTTATAAGAAAAATATAAAATAACTCTTAATTGATTTTAATAAATTATTATAGTAAAAATAAAACTAAGAATTAAAGTTGAAACTATTTTTTTTTTGTTGGTATTTTTCAAAGATTATATAAAAATAAAAATCCTAGCAAAATAGTATCACTACAAAATGAAACTATTTTTTATAATTTTAGTTTTTGCGATAAAATAAAGTAAAAAGGTCAAAACTAGTTAAAATAATGATATTAGACCTAAACTAAATATTTAAACGTTATACTGTGTAGAATCACGGGGAAGGTCAAAAATTACATGTCTACAGGTCTAATAAGAGATACAAAAACAGGTCATGCCTCATCCTAGAAAGAATTGATAGGTGTTTTGCTAATAACCAGTGGATAAATGAATACCCTGATGCCAACATCACCCACCTTGCAAGGACCTACTCTAACCACTTCCCTATGCTGGTCAAGCTCAATAACAACACTCATTTGTCCTCGACCAAGCCCTTTAGATTCGAGTCCATGTGGTGTAGTCATCCCATGTTCCACTCTCTCATCAGTGACTCATTCCCATCCCATTCCACCCTCATCCCTTCCACATTAAGATTCAAGGAGAATTTCACCACTTGGAACAAAAATACATTTGGTAACATCTTTCAAAGGAAAAGGATGCTCCTTTCCAGGATAGCTGGGATCAATAAATCACCTAGCTACCAAACTAGCAACTTCCTCCAAACCCTTGAGAATACCCTTATTCAAGAGCTTGATTCTGTCCTAAAAAATGAGGACAATTTTTGGAAATTGAAAGCCATGATCAACTGGCTTTCTGATGGTGATGCCAACACATGTTTTTTCCATACTTCCACCCTTAACAGGAGAAGGAGAAACAAGATTCTATCCCTTAAAGATGAATCAGGGCACTGGCAATATGAGCTCCAGGAAATAAAAGCTTCAATAACAAATTTCTTCCAAGAGCTCTACTCCACTTCTCTCTCAATCCCAAAGGAGCACCTCCACATAGAGGCCTCAAACTCCCTTCCTCTCTGATATCCAAAAATCCACCATGAAAATTCCCCTCAAATATAGTGAAATCAAAAATGCCATTTTTTTTCAAACCTATCAAAGCTCCAGGCCCGGATGGCCTCCACCCTTTCTTCTACCAGAAATACTGGGACATTGTGGGTAAGGATGTGACTTTTTTTTGCAAAAACTGCTTCTCAACAGCAACTATGCATCCTCTGATGAATGAGACACTCCTATGCCTCATTCCTAAATGTCCTCAAGAATCCATGATTAATAATTTTAGGCACATAGGCTTATGCAATACTGTTTACAAAACTGTAACAAAAATCCTAGTAAACATAATCAAGCCTTACCTCCCCACCATCATTGGCCCCTGCCAGGCTAGCTTCCTCTCCAACAGGAGAGCTGCTGATAATGCCATCATGTCCAGGAGCACAATACCCACTTAGGGAAGATGAGAGGAAAAACACCTCACATGATCCTCAAGATAGACCTGGAGAAAGCCTTTGATAGACTAGAATGGTCCTTCATAAAAGAGACCCTTCATGTCTTCAACTTCCCAATTCCATAATCAACCTTATCATGTCATGTGTTAGTTCTTCCTCCATCTCAGTCCTTGTTAATGGAGAGCATACAAAATCCTTCGAACCCACCAGGGGTATTAGGAAATGGGATCTTTTATCACCCTACCTATTCATCCTATGTATGGAAAGACTTTCCATAGCCATTGAGAGAAACACCCAACTTAAAGAATGGTCCCTCATTAGCATTAGCAGAACATGTCCTAAAATATCCGATCTCTTCTTTGTTGATGATCTAACACTGTTTGCTACAGCTAATCGGGCAATTGCAGCACGATTCTTAATACTCTCAGCTCCTTCAATCAGGCCTCAAGGCAAAAAATCAATCTCTGCAAGTCCAAAATCATCTTCAGTGCCAACTGCCAGCCCCACCAGATGGAGATCATCTCAAACAATCTTGCCATCCAGGCATCAGCCAGTTTTGGAAAATACCTTGGATTCCCAATCTTCCATAAAAGACCCACCCACAATGACTTCTAGTTTATCATTGATAATATGCACACCAAGTTGGCAGGTTGGAAAACAAATATGCTCAACATGACTAGAAGAACTACCCTTGCAAAAGCCTCACTCAACACCATCCCCAACCACATCATGCAATACATTATACTCTCCTCCAAAAAATCCAAGGAAATAGACAAAATCCAAAGGAATTTCATCTAGGGTACTACAAGTGAAAAAGAAAGATGCACTTAGTCTCTTAGGCCACAATTACAAAACCAAAAGCCCGGGGGGAGGGGGTGACTAGGAATCCAAAAGGATGACCTTAAAAATAAAGAAATCCATTCAGGTCTCGCTTGGAGACTTTATCAAAACCCTTTTTCACTTTGGGCAAAAGCTCGCATAGAAAAGCACCGCAACTGGAGACACCCACCAAAGAAATCAAAAGCAAGCACCTGGCAATGCATACTCAAAGGATGGAAGACATGTATGAAATCCAGAAGATGGATTGTCCACTCAGGGAACAAGGTAAATTTCATCAATGACCCTTGGATCCCCAATCCTCCCTCAGTCAGATCCATCATCGAGGGCCCCCTTGCCAAGGAAGATCTCGCCATTTCAGTGGCTTCAGCTTACGCCCATGGGGTTTGGAACCTTGGTTCCATACCCCTAAACATCCCCTCAAATATCCAAAATACTATTCTCAACACATTTAGCCCTTCAAATCCCATAAAATAAGACATAATGGTATAGGGGGCTACCACAAATGGAATTTTCACTCTAAAATCAGCATACTCTTTCTTGGATAATCTGGACCAACACCAGTGTGCCAATACAGGCAACAACTACATGTGGATCTGGAAGTTAAAAGTCCCAAACAAGATCAAATCCTTCTTCTGGCTCCGCTTTCATGATAGGCTTCCCACTGGATCCTTTCTCCACCATATTGGGGTTCGGGTAGATCCTAAGTGTTGCTTCTGCAATCAGCCCATCGAAACATCTGCCCACATCTTTTTTGACTGCCCTTATACCAAAAATTTTTGGACAAAGCTTGTGGCAGAATGTACCACCTCTTTGCGAAGCCATTTTGTCCCCTTCACCAGCAGGGACTGGCCAACCATCTGGGAGCTCCTTCAGAAAAAGCCCTTCAACAACATCATCAACTGGGAAGACCTACAACCATTCTATTTTTGGCATATCTGGCTCACAAGAAATAACAACCTCTTTAACAAGAGAAAGGATGTGGTTAGTACAAAAGTTGTACTGGAAAAAGCAATAGAGTATATACATTAAGGTAAACGGAGCACCCACAACAGAAAGAATCATATGGGTCAAGTGGACTGCCCCTCCAAAACACATATAAACTCAATATTGATAGGGCTGCAATTGAGAACCCGGGTAGGGGATGAATAAGTGTTGTCTTCAGAAATGCAAGTGGTAATTGGATCCTCGACTACATGGGAAGTATACAACATACTACAAACACACAGGCTGAATTACTCGCAATCCTAAAGGGCCTGCAAATAGCTGAAAAAAGCAGCTAACATCACTGGAAATCAACGTAGATTCCACAGAGGTAACTAGAATGCTTAACAATGGAAACCTCATATTTGAATGCAGGTCAATCGTCCAATGATTAGGAGACATAGTGGTGAAGCACAGCTACAGCGAGACGAACTGAGTTGCTGACTTGCTAGCCAAGAAAGGAGCAAAGGAATTTTTTTTTTGATGTTTTTGTAACAACAGTTCCTCCGGTATTTGCTACACATGTATTTTGGGCAGACATCACAGGAACTATTTTCTCGAGAAAAATTCAGGGCTGTAATATTGACACTTATGACTCCAATGATGGGGGGGAACCAGTGTATCCCCCTCCAAACAATGCTTTCACCATTTTGTACCTAACGGGTAGTTTCTATTAATATATATGAATCATCTTAACCAAAAAAAAATGCCTAACACTGAAGTACATGTCATGAGTCTTGACTAGATCTTAAGTCATATGCTTTGACAAGTCTTGCGAGAATTTATAAGTGGGCGTTTGGACATAATAATTATAAAATTCTAAAAAAAAGTAAAAAAAATTTGAAAGTGAAAATGGTATGTAAAATTAGAATTGTCTTTGAGCATAAATATAATTTTAGATTGTCTTTGAAGTTTTGTGAGTGATTTGAGTGAAAATTTTGAAAAATAACTTTTTGGAGTTTTTTAAATTTTTGAAAAATTTCAAAATTTATCTACAAGTGAAAATTGAAAATATTATGGCCAAACACTGATTTTGAAATAAAGTAAAAAAATTTCGAAAAAAATGAAAAAAAATCTTATGTCCAAACGGGCTCTTAATAAAAAGAAAAGAAAAACGTGCTATTGCAGGAGTCGAAGGGCATCAAAATTCAGTGGATGAATATGAGAATATTTATTTCATTTGCACCTACTCAATTAATCTAACTTTAAAATTAACAAATAGAAAGTTAATTAGTTCTAACTAATAATATAGTTACTAATTATCATTGATAATAATTATTAAAGTTATGACTCCTATAAATGTGGGGATTGTGGGTACTTAATACTAAGGGTAATAATTAATGAAAGAAAATAATAAATCTATTTTCATTTGCTAAAAGGGCAAGTAAAAGTAAAAGTTATATTTGATATAATGGACTAGTAAAAAAGAACAGAGGGAGTTTAAGAGTTAATATAAACACCATGTGCCATGCATTTAGCTGTTTTATTTTTATTATATGCAGGAGTCATTTCAGAAACACGGTATTGTATTAAATATAAGTGGTTGGAACTGTCAGCTATCGCGTAAACCCCTAATATGAATTAATAATTTTCAAATGAAGTAAAAATTTAGTTCAAATTATTAGTTATTATTTTAGCCCTTCTCTCATTTGTGCTTATATATATGTGTGCACTTCTATGTAAAGTTCCTCACAGAAATTTAAGGAGTACTTCATACTTATTATTGATTCCAAGATTATCATTAACTCAGTAATTAGAGTGTGAATTAAAGAGAGGAATTGATCTTACAAGAGAAAAATAAGTATATAGAATGGGAAAAGAGATAGTGAAAGCTGAGGAGATCAACTGGTCATCAGATTCATCATCTACGACATCGTCCTCATCTGATAATGAGGAAATTACAAGGATGCCTTTGTTAGCATTGAATCATGTTTCGTTTGTTTGCAAGTCTGTTCCCAAAAGTGTTCAATTCTATGAGCAAGTTCTTGGATTTGTCCTCGTCCAGAGACCCTCTTCCTTCGACTTTGATGGAGCTTGGTATGCCCTTTCTCCAACACATCCGATTTCTACCCTCTTGAAATTATTCTTTCTAAACATTTATCACAATAAACTTTAAAAAAAAAAATAGAATAATTAATTAGTTTATTTGTTATTTTTGCAGGTTGTTCAACCATGGAATTGGAATACATTTGCTAGGAAAAGAAGATGCAGCGTCAAAGAAGGGAAAGATAAATCCAAAAGACAACCATATTTCATTCCAATGCTCGGATGTGGACCTCATTATTGAGAGATTGGACGAAATGAAGGTTGAGTATGTAACAGCAACTGTGAAAGAAGGTGGAGTCACTGTGGATCAACTCTTCTTCCATGATCCAGATGGCAACATGATTGAGATCTGCAATTGCCAGAATATACCAATTCTTCCACTTTCTTCTTGTCCTCTCAAGAAGTTCAACAAATATCCAACCTTCAACCAAACCTTGCCAGAATCTTTTTACGGTATGCGTGTCTTGTCTTGTTTCATTATCTTACTCCTGATCTCTTAAAAAAGAGTTTAATTAACTAATATACACCATCAGTGTAAAATAAATTTGTATACATATACACTATTAGGTCATTCAATAAATAATTATAGATAACTATATAATAAGTTGGATCAGTCATTTGAAAATTAGTACGACAAGAAACATGGTAGAACAACATATTAAAATTCATTAATAGTNCATGGTAGTAACATGGTAGAACAATATATATAATTTTGTAGAATTTCTTTATGCTATCAGTTGGTATGTCAGTTAAATTATTTCAAAAATAAAATTTTGTTTTAAAATGAGGACAAGCTTTTTTACCAAACAACCTATTAAGTTTGATTAATTCAACGGCAATGGGAGGAGGAGGAGAATTAGACGTTAATCTTGTAGTTTTAGTAACATTTTTCTAATTTTTCTGTGTTTGAAAATGCAGGGAATGGAACCAGTAAGATGAATTGCTTAGAAGAAATGGAGTATATGATGATGGATAACTTAGCCATAAACATGATTGACATTTCATTTTGAATATTATGCATATCTTGTACGCCAATTCTGTATGTTGTTACCTGGTTCAATGAATAAATACACAAATTTCACCTGTTAAAGATAATAGAGGCTCAGTGTATTATTGATAGTTACTTCACAGATTAATCAAACCAGTTTAATATGAGGATTTGAATCTCTCTCTCTATATCTATCTATATTGTTAAAAAAAACATGAATACAATGTCGGTTTATAAAAATAACTTTATAATATTAAGCATAATAACTCATAATAAAAGGACATAACGGGAATTCTAAATATTAGTCTTATAATCCTATTTGTTTTAGAACATAATACTACACGTTAGAAACCCTACATGATTACCTTTAGGATTCCTATTAATATAATTACTTTTAGGAATCCTATTAGCATAATTACTTTCGGGCTGTCTAATTCATATAAAATTGAACAAGTAAATATCTTTAGTCATGTAATTCTATTACTTTCAGGATATACTTCTTAAAAATTCCTATTACTAATTTAATTAGAAAACGTATTATAATGTCTTATTACTAATTTAATTCACGAATGTATTATATTGTCCAAATTCATTTAGAAAAAGTGAGAGCCTGTATTATTATAAAAGTACAAATATAATATTAATATACCAAAATAGCCCTAGCTAAATTATTAAACGGAAGAATTCATAGGAAGAGGACATAACTGTAATAACCTATTTTTGGAATACAATACTTTCTATGCTAATTTTTAATATTTAATATTTTAAAAATAATAAAATTTTGTCTATTAAATTCTTATTAAAAATATGTAGGAAGGTTTAATAAAATCAATTTCATAAGAATCCTCTGTATTGGCAATATATTATCACTCCATAATGTCCACTACTAAAAAATAATTTAATATTAAATAGACTGCATAAGGAGTTAAAAAATTAAGAAAAAATTGCCCTAAGATAATATATTTTTATATTGTATTTCAACTATTTTTCTACTAAAATAATATTTTTTTTAATTAGTTTTTTGTGTAATATTGAAAAATACTCAATTATTAAACAACAACTAAGAAAATATTTAAGAAAATAAATGTGTGAAAAAGAGAAAAAAAAATGGTTGGTAAGAGTCAATACCACTAATAATTCTACAAACATAAAGATCTAAAAGTGAAATGGCATATCAATCTTTTACTCTTTGAAAATAAATTTATGGTGGATAAAATTATAATTAAGATTAAATATTCAAAACAAGAGATGAGCTAATATTAAGATCTGAATCAACATAGAATAAATTATTTTTATGTTAAAATTAAATAAATCTTAATACCATACAACTAAAATTAATGTTAAAATTCTTATTCAAGTTAAAGAAAATCTTAGGCTATAAATTTATTTCATAAAAAGAGCGTTAGAATATGTCATGACCCAAAATCCATTAAGGCCGTGATGGCGTCAGACACCACTGTCAGACAAGCCAACATTAAGTAGTTAATTAAAATTTCTATTTTAGTATTTTTGAAATCGTTACTTTTCATTTCATTTTATAACGATCAATAAAATTTAGTGAGTAAATAACGAGGTTTTAACAATTCAATTAACAAATACATCCCAAAATCATCCCAGAACCCGGTGTCACAAGTGCATGAGCAATTTCTAAGAAAAACCAATGAAATACAATGACCGCCCAGAATACAATGGGACAGTAAAGAAAGTACAACTCAATACTTTGAAGGAGACTCTGCTGGTTGCGGGTCGTCTCGAGATGGTGCAGCTCGCCTAAGTCCCCATATCAACCATGCCACGGCGTCAAGCGGGGCCACTAGATATACATATACCTGTGCAACAAAATGCACAGCAAGTGTAGTATGAGTACGAAAATAACGTGTACCCAATAAGTATCCCGCCTAACCTTGAAGAGGTAGTGACGAGAGGTCGACTTTGACACTTACTAGAGGTCAAATTAATATAATCAAGTGTGATGTCAAACATGGATGTTATCATTAAACAACATATAACAGCAGGAAAACACAATTTCTTCCATAAATTATAAATCCCAATTTCCGTCGTCTCAGTTAACAACTTATATCTTAAGCAATTAAACAGTTCAAATCATAGATGGTATCCAGCAAGTATCATGCGCCGGAAATGCCGATGGTCGAACGGCCCGAACCAATATAAATGTAAACTGTGCACTGCCGAAGGGTCGAAAAGCGCGAACCATAGATGCATCTATTAATCTGTCGTGGCGTACGTCCCGCTACCATGAGAGTAGTGGAAGAAATCACCCTGCTCAGAGAATATAAATTGTGAAGTGGTCACACATAAGCATATGCATTCAAACAGTCCACCCCGACTACATCGGGAAAATAATTACCCAAGAAAAATTACAATTTCTCTTTTAATGGCCACAAAGATAGTATTTAAATCTTTTCTAGAAATTCATTTACCAAGTTCGATAAGGTTTAATCATTTTTAGTTTCATCAATAAGGTTACAAGTACGACAAATAAAATATGCTTTTGGGTCTTAGACTACCCTGACATAAGCATAATAGTAGCTACGCATGGACTCCTGTCACCTCGTGCGTACGTAGCCCCCACAAATGGTAGCACATATTTAATTATTTTACCTATGGGGACAATTCTCTCTTACAAGGTTAGAAATGTGACTTACCTCGCTCCGAATATTCATAACCAGCTTCCAAGCCCGTCCGATGACTCAAATTGATGCACAACGCCTCGAAACTAGCCAATAATTACGCAAATCCATTAATATATGCTCAAATATCCATTAGAATCCAATTTATAACAATTCCTAACCTCGATTGAAAAGTCGATAAAAATCACCCTCGGGCTCGCATGCCCGGATTTTGAAATTTTTTGAAGATAAACATTACCCATAACCTCACGAACTCAAATAGATAATTTATTCCAAATTCTATGTCCTATTTCATAGTAAAAATCCAAAAATATTAATTTCTAGGTTTTCTACCAAAATCCCAAGTTTTCACTAATTTTTCATGAATTTCCATGTTAAAATATATATATACAATCCAAGTATTTAACTTGAAATAGGTGAGAATCACTTACCTTGACATAGATGATGAAGGTGGAGCTCCAAAATTGCCCCTAGGTCGTCTCCCATGGCGGAAATGAGATGAAATGAGCCTAACCCATTTTTTGCAAACTTAAACATTTCCAGGCAAGTCTTCTTCGCATTCGCGGGCCAACCCTCGCGTTCGGGAAGAACAAAAAATCTCGAAAGGCAATTCCAAACTCTTCTCAGACAGCCTTTAGTAGAATGATCATAACGTTTTGCACAAAACTCTAAATAACAAATGGTTTACTATTCTGAAAACTAGACTCCAAGATATACAATTTTTATGTTTTGGTATTCTCCCAATTCCTTATATATTCAGAGATATAAGCTGCTAAAATCAGCCCTGTGCAACACAAATTTCTTCTTCATCTTCCCGGACACCCTGTAGTGTACCAGACATAAATCTTTTCACACAAATCCAAATGCTAAATGGTTTATATTTTTAGAAACTAGATACAAAGGGATACAACTTTAATTTTATATCATCTCAAAATTCTTTATATATTGTGATATATGAGCCTCCGAAGTTAGACCTGCGCAACAGAGATTTTTCTTCTTCGCGAACGTGAGGCACACTTCGCGAACGCGAAGAACAAAGTCCCTGAAGCCAAATCCTTCTTCGCGAACGCGAGGGGATCCCCGTGAATGCGAAGAACAACACCAGACACCAGCATCAGCCATTTCAAAATAGCCCGAAATGATTCGAAACCACCCGGAAACACACCCGAGGCCCTCGGGACCCCGTCCAATCACAGGACCCAGTCCCATAACATCCCATGGACCTGCTCGAGGCCTCAAATCACATCAAACAACGTTGAAACCATGAATCACACTCCAATTCAAGCTTAATGAACTTTAAAATTTCCAACTTCTACATTCGATGCCGAAACCTATCAAATCACGTCCGATTGACCTCAAATTTTGCACACAAGTCATATTCGACATTAAGGATCTACTCCAACTTCCAGAATCGGAATCTGACCCCGATATCAAAATTTTCATTTCCGGTCCAACTTCTTAAAACCTTCAAATTTTTAACTTTAGCCAAATGACTCCAAAATGACCTACAAACCTTCGAATTTACTTCCAATCGCGCTCTCAACACTAGAATCACCATACAGAGCTACTCCAAGACTCGGAATCCCAAACGGACATCAATATCAGCGAAATGCACTTCAACCCAGACTTATGAAATTTCTTCTAAAATGCTGACTTCCACAATATGCGCTGAAACGCTCCAGGGTCATCCGAAACCCGATCCGAACATACGCCCAAGTCCGAAATCATCATACGAACCTGCTGGAACTTTCAAATCATGATTCTAAGGTCGTTTACTCAAAAATCCAATCTTAGTCAGTTCTTCCAACTTAAGGCTTCCGAAATGAGAATTTTCTTTCCAAATTTACCCGAACTTCCCGAAATTCAACTCTGACCACGCCTACGAGTCATAATACCTGGAATGAAGTTGTCATGGCCTCAAACCACCAAACGACGCGCTAGATCTCGAAACAATCGGTCGGATCGTTACATAACACAAAGTAAAAGGGTTAGTATATTATTAAGAATCAAAATACCATACAAGTATCTGAGGAAGTACAATCAAAGTTAAATCCTAAATAAGAAAAAGCTTTCAAAACTATATTATAAAGAGTCGACTCTGCTATAAAGGGATTCTTCTTTGTAGATGCCTTCAGCGAATTGAAATATTTATGTCACACATTACTTGTAAATATCATATCAAGAGGCATGTTACTGTTAGCAATAATAATAAGCTGTGTACTAACAACGATTTTATTGTGAGACCACCTACTTTAGATTTCATATACATATTTACTTATGGCTAAGTGTCAAATGATCGAAATAATTGTCCGAAGTTTTAGAGATATATTGGATATTAATGAACCATTTAGTGGAAAAATTAATGGTTTGGGATGTGATTTATGTCAAGTACTACTAGTAGTTCCAAAATAGACAAAAGCAAAGACTTTAAAAGCTAGCTTGTCAAAGTTATACTTTTGGCCTCAAATGAAAAATATGGAACTGGCAAGAAATATAAAGAACGGATCAAGTATTCAGTGTCTTCTTGCTTTATGTCAGTAACGAAGAACAGATCCAGTATTCAGATCCAGTGTAAGTCGATTTTGAAGAAAAATATGCTCGTCATGCTACTGAAAAACTTAGATACGCCGAATAGATTATGTAATAACACACTTATGGTATATAGAAGTTTTGACAATAACGTCACACATGCAATAACTATGATACTGGTCAATGTGATTCTAAGTATATTCTTATCCCTGAATTCAACTTTCGTCTTCCGAAACTAAGGAATATCCTTTTAAATTTGTGTAAAAATAATTTTTAGTATGTTTATGTTTTGAAAATATAATAATAAAGCACAAGGACAAACATCTTGAATATTACACTATATTTACCGTAATATATATATATATATATATATATATATATATATATGTTATTTTTTCTTGCACGAACAGCTGTATGTTGCACTTTCAAGGGAGATATCAAGATCGACAACAAGAGTTTTGGTTAAGGGAGAGAACCAAAGCATTAGGAGGAAACATACACAAAAAATGTTATCCACAAAGAAGTGTTCCTTAAGATATCATCATATTATATACTTTTAAACTACAATACTAGTTATCCAACTAACATGACAAAATTGATTATTTGTGTCACGACAAAAAATTCACTAAAAGCCATAATGGCGCCGGACACCATTGTCAGGAAAGCTAACACCAAATAGTTAATTTAGTTCTCATTTTAGTATTTTCGAAATCATAATTTCCTTCAATTTAACTAGTAAAAGATGAACTTTACAGACTAAATAATAATGTTTTTAGAAAATTTCAATACCGAATAATCCCATAATCATCCCAAAATTCGGTATCACAAGTGCATGAGCATTTACTAGGAAGTAAAATAAAATATAATAACTGTCCAGAATATAAATTTGGACAGAAAAAAAAATACAAGTACTCTGAAGGAGGCTCTATTGGCTGCGGATCATCTCATAAAATATAGCTCACCTAAGTTCTCGTATCAACCACGATGTTGCACCCACAAGGCTACTATACGTGCATGTTCCTGTACAAAAAAATGTATAGCAAGTGTAGTATGAGTATGAAAATAACGTGTACCCAGTAAGTATCCAGTCTAATCTCGAAAAAGTAGATACAAGGGGTCGACTTGACACTTACTAGTGGTCCAATAATATCAAGTACAGAAAAGAAGTGAATAAATATGAAGCAGAGTAAATATATGAAATGCACAAGTATAAAATACATGGAACAATTTCCCTCTTTACAATTCACTCAAGCTCTCAACTAGCAAGTTTCCTTCTCAACAGAAGCATACATATCTATATAGTGGATTTCATCAAGAGGTTGTCATATTTCAAATCAGGGAAAAAACCCCAGATACATTGCCTTCTTTTCAAATATTACGCACGATTCCATGAGGATAATACATAGGAAATGTCGAGGCATACGTCCTGATCCAACATAAAAGTAAATTGTGCACTGCTGAGGGTCGAACGACACGAACCATAGATGCATCTATTAACTTGCCGAGGCGAACGGTCGCTCCCATGAGATTGTGGTACATAATCATGCTGAGGCGAACTGCCCGATCCCATAAGAGTGAAATACATCATCCTGCCGAAGCGAACATCCCGATCCCATAAGAGTGGTTGAAATTTACCCAGCTCGCGGAATATAGTTGCGACGCGGTTGCACATAGAATTTCTCAAATAATTATTTTTTAATTGATTTCAGCATATGAAATCCAAATGAAACTTTCAAGTCTCGAAATCCTCAATTTCAACTCTTTTCAAGGCATTTAATAAGCATACTCGATCTAAATTCCTTCGAGGAAAGTAAATAACAGGATCAAATAACGGTATCAACAAATCATGGTGTAAGCCTAGAACTACCAGGACATAGGCATAAATAATAGCTACGTACGGACTCTCGTCACCTCGTGCGTACGTAGCCCCCATAAATAGAAGCATGTATTAATTTTGTTCACCTATGGGGTTAATTCCTTCATACAAAGTTAGAAAGGAGACTTACCTCGCTCCGAAGTTCCATAACCGACTCCAACGTCGCTCTAACACCTCAATCTGATGCCCAATGGTCTAAAACTAGCCAAACAATGCGCAAACCAATGAAAATATACTCTAATATTCATAATAATTCAATTTACAACAATTTTCAACTCCGCTCGGAAAGTCGATAAAATCACCCTTGGGCCCACGTACCCGGATTCCGAATATTTTCGAAAATAAACTTTATCCATAACCCCACGAACTCAAATATATAATTTATTTCCAATTCCACACGCAAATTCGTGGTTAAAATCCCAAAATACCAAAGTCTAGATCTTCTACCAAAACCCCCACATTTTATACTAATCTCCATATTTAAATCCTTATACAAATCATGTATTTAACTTATAATAAGTAGAGATCACTTACCTTGAGTTGCTTGATGAAAATCTCCCCTTGAAGCTCTTCAAAATCACCTAAACTAAATGAAAAATGGGAGAAAAATTGGCCAAGTCCCATTTTAAAGAAACCTCATTTCCCCAGCGATTTTCCGCACCTGCGGCTCCTTGGCCGCATCCGAACTTCCACTTCTGCGGCTTCCACTTCCGCATCTGCGGCGAATGGCATCGCACCTGCGCCATCGTAGGTGCGCAAACATATCTGCTTCTGCGGTTCTCAGTGACCTGGCCCCTTCCGCTTCTGCGAGCCATCTCCCGCACCTGCGGCCCTCCTTATGCAGGTACTCCCACTTCGATCCTTTAACCACCCAGAATCCACTCGAGGCCCCCGGGACCCCGTCCAATTACACCAACCAGTCCCAATAACATATTGCGGACCTGCTCGAGGCCTCAAATCACATCGAACAACGCTAAAATCATGAATTGCACTCGAATTCAAGCTTTATGAACTTTAGTACTTCAAAATTCTTCATTCGATGCCGAAACCTATCAAATTACGTCTGATTGACCTCAAATTTTGCACACAAGTCACATTTGACATTACGGACCTACTCCAATTTCCAGAATCAAAATCCGACCCCGATATCAAGAAGTCCACTTCCGGTCAAACTTCTCGAAAACCTTCAAATTTCTAACTTTCGCCAAATGACCCCAAAATGACCTACGGACCTCCAAATCCATTTTCGGACGTGCTGCCGATACCAGAATCACCACACGAAGCTATCCCCAAACTCGGAATCCCAAATGGACATCGATAACATAAAATACACCTCCACCCCAAATTCATGAAATTCTTCCAAAATGTTAACTTCCACAATAGGCGCCGAAACGATCCCGGGTCATCCAAAACCCGATCCGGACATACGCCCATGTCCAAAATCATCTAACAAACCTGTTGGGCCCTTCAAATCCCAATTTTGAGGTCATTTACTCAAAAATCAAACCTTAGTCAATTCTTCCAACTTAAAGCTTCCGAAATGAGAATTTTCTTTCCAAAACAACTCCGAACTTCCCGAAATTCAATTCTGACCATGCATGCAAGTCATAATAGCAGAAGTGAAGTTGCTCAAGGCCTCAAATCGCCGAACGGTGTGCCAGAGCTCAAAATGATCGGTCAGGCCGTAACATTCTCTCCCACTTAAACATATGTTCGTCCTCGAACGTGCTAAGAACTGCTCTGAAGTTGTCCAAAATCAATGTTTAACACCATGCACCTACCCGTGCTACCACAACCCAGTTGAGCATATTAGCTCGAGCAAACCTGAAAATCCTCCATTTTATCTAGTCAAATAAGCCTTAGAGCCAAATTCCAACATCTGAATTTCTCTACCAGGTCTGTTTCCAACATACGAACACCGTATCCATCACTACATGATGTGCCAATACATGATTGTATACATATTCTGAATTCACACCATGCACCGTATAATTCACCTGACCATAATAACACCCTCTGACAATAATAGCCACAATTCCACGAATCCGAAGTTATTTTTTCCCATTCCTCCAATGTTATACCGTAGACCGATGATAACATAGAACACTCTAAGCCCATTTCATAATCCACTGCAAAAGCTTGATACTTAACCATACCACGGACTCGAAATCCTTAAGCACTCTTTAATTTTGAACCTACTAGGACCATTGTTGAGAGTCATCCACTCTGACTTGTTCTCGAATATAATCAAACTCCAAGGCCCTACTAGCACATGAACAACCACTCAAAGAAGCAACCGACTGAATTCCTTTCCTTGTACATCACATCCACACAAAGCATAGACTCTGAGTTTTTCCAAAACCTGAACATGAACCAATAAGGCCAAATATAACACACATTCCTCAAATCCTTTTGCTCAAATTACCACTGATGTTTTCTTTCCTTAGTCTTAATAAGCCACCAATACACCAATAACTAGAAACCGCACAAGTAGACAACCACGCAATCCAATCATAGACGGTGGGGCTCTCCCACTTAGCTTGAAGCTACAATTACATAACCTTGGGACCCACTGAGGTTCCTTCTTCCCTATTCACATCAGCTAAAAGTCCAACAATGCATTCCAAACTCGAAGTCATGATCCAAATAAAATCTGTGGACCTAGTCACTGTCCACCATGAATTCCCAAATAGCTCCAAACTTTCCTCAAGGCATGTAGCCATCCTACCACAGAAATCATATGCTACCTTTCTATGCTCCAATTTTGGTCAAACCCTTTTCTCTAAGTAACTACCTGACTCCTGTTTCTTACACCTGGCCTTCTAGAAATTTAACCACCGCAAGACGCCTCCCACATGTCCTTCCTCATCCTTCTCTGCCCAGTTTTTGACTTATATCAAAAATCCATCTCCGTAGCACCTGGATCAATAGATCGCTACCAACTTTAAACCTCCCCGAAGATCATCTTTCTCGAGCCATCAACACTAGGAACACCGATTGATTCTGAACCACTACACACTGCGATTTTTGACAACCTTCCCCCGCACCATTTCACAAATGAAAATTCCACTGTGCTCGAAAACATCAAGCCTCGTTACTCCATTAACCCAAATTTGAACATTCCTAGTCCGATTTCCTTTCCTTCGCCGGAAATAGAATATTGAATCTCTGAATCATACACTGTGTAAAACCTCTTTTCAGGTCATTCACTGCCCCGACACAGAGGCAAGCATCTTACCATCACATCAATACTATGCGATAACAACTCAAGAGCATCATAGCAACCTGTGCATAGCCTCAAAGCTATCAGAAGTACATCTACTGAGCTGAAATGATATAATATCCTTCCGCAAGGCGACGACAATAGCCCAATCAACTACGTAGGGAGCAACATCCCGTATCGCATCTGTAGTACCATTACAATTCCTCAATTATCGATTTATAACCATCGCTTCACGTCGCATAAGACTGAATGGGAAGGAAATGAGGGCATATGCCTCAAAGGAATCAAATCACATGATGAGGAATCAAGAAGGGAAATGCTCCTAACAGCCCTGTAGCCTCTCGAAGATAAGTACAGACGTCTCCGTACGGATCCGCAAGACTCTACTAGACTCACTCATGACTCGTGAGACCTAGGTGAACCTAGTGCTCTAATACCATGTTGTCACGACCCAAAATTCACTAAAGGTCGTGATGGCGCCGGACACCACTGTCAGGCAAGCCAACACCAAATAGTTAATTAGTTCTCATTTTAGTATTTTTGAAATCATAATTTTCTTCAATTTAACTAGTAATAGATGAACTTTACAGATTAAATAAGTGTTTTTAGCAAATTTCAATACCGAATGATCCCGTAATCATCCCAAAATCTGATATCACAAGTGCATGAGCATTTACTAGGAAGTAAAATAAAATACAATAACTGTCCAGAATATAAATTTGGACAGAAAAGAAAATACAAGTACTCTGAAGGAGGCTCTACTGGCTACGGATCATCTCATAAGATGCAGCTCACCTAAGTCCTCGTATCAACCACGCTGTTGCGCCCACAAGGCCACTAGACGTGCATGTTCCTGTACAACAAAATGTATATCAAGTGTAGTATGAGTACAAAAATAACACGTACCTAGTAAGTATCCAGTCTAATCTCGAAGAAGCAGTGACGAGGGGTCGGCTTCGACACTTACTAGTGGTCCAATAATATCAAGTACAAAAAAGAGGTGAATAAATATGAAGCAGAGTAAATTTTTGAAATACACAAGTATAAAATACATGGCACAATTACCCTCTTTACAATTCACTCAAGCTCTCAACTAGCTAGTTTCCTCCTCAATCGGAGCATACATATCTATATAGTGGATTTCATCAAGAGGTTGTCATATTTCAAATAAGGGAAAACCCCTCAGATACACTGGCTTCTTGCCAAATATTACGCACGATTCCATGAGGATAATACATAGGAAATGTCGAGGCGTACTGCCCAATCCAACGTAAAAGTAAAATGTGCACTGCCGAGGGTCGAACGACACGAACCATAGATGCATCTATTAACCTGCCGAGGCGAATGTCCCGCTCCCATGAGTGTGTGGTACATAATCCTGCCGAGGCGAACGACCCGATCCCATAAGAGTGAAATACGTAATCCTGTCGAGGTGAACGACTCGATCCCATAAGAGTGAAATACATAATCCTTCCGAAGAGAACAACCCGATCCAATAAGAGTGGTGGAAATTTACCCCGCTCGCGGAATATAGTTGCGACGCGGTTGCACATAGAATTTCTCAAATAATTATTTTTATAATATTATTTAATTCTTTTCAACATATGAAATCCAAATGAAACTTTCAAGTCCCGAAATTCTCAATTTCAACTCTTTTCGAGGCATTGATAAGCATACTCGATCTAAATTCCTTCGAGGCAAGTAAATAACATGATGAAATAACAGTATCAACAAATAATGGTGTAAGCCTAGAACTACTTGGACATAGACATAAATAGTAGCTACGTACGGACTCTCATCATCTCGTGCGTACGTAGCCTCCATAAATAGAAGCATGTATTAATTTAGTTCACCTATGATGTTAATTCCCTCTTACAAAGTTAGAAAGGAGACTTACCTCGCTCTGAAGTTCCGTAACCGACTCCAACGTTGCTCTAACACCTCAATCTGATGCCCAACGCTCTAAAACTAGTCAAACAATGCGCAAACCAATGAAAATATACTCTAATATTCATAATAATTCAATTTACAACAATTCCCAACTCTGCTCGGAAAGTCGATAAAATCACCCCCATGCCCACGTGCCCGGATTTCGAATATTTTCGAAAATAAACTTTACCCATAACCCCACGAACTTAAATATATAATTTATTTTCAATTCCACGCCCAAATTCATGGTTAAAATCCCAAAATACCAAAGTCTAGGTCTTCTACCAAAACCCCCACATTTTATACTAATCTCAATGTTTAAATCCTTATACAAATCATGTATTTAACTTATAATAAGTAGGGATCACTTACCTTGAGTTGCTTGATGAAAATCTCCCCTTGAACCTCTTCAAAATCGCCTAAACCAAATGAAAAATAGGAGAAAAATGGGCCAAGTCCTGTTTTAAAGAAACCTCACTGCCCTAGTGATTTTCCGCGCCTGCGGCTCCTTGGCCGCATCTGCGGCTTTTTCCGCTTCTACGGCGAATGGCATCGCACCTGCACCATCGTAGGTGCGCAAACATTTCCGCTTCTGCGATTCTCAGCGGCCTGGCCGCTTCCTCTTCTGCGAGCCATCTCCCGCACCTGTGGCCCTCCTCACGCAAGTGCGGTTACACCAGGTGCCCAACTGCTTTAGCTCTTCCTCAACTTCCAATTTCGATCCGTTAACCACCCGGAATCCACCCGAGGCCCCGTCCAATCACACCAACCAGTTTCAAAACATAATACGGACCTGCTCGAGACTTCAAATCACATCGAACAACGCTAAAACCATGAATCGCATTCGAATTCAAGCTTAATGAACTTTAGAACTTCAAACTTCTTCATTCAATGCCGAAACCTATCAAATTACACCCAATTGACCTCAAACTTTTTCCACAAGTCACATTTGACATTACGGACCTACTCCAATTCCCGGAATAGAAATCCGACCCCGATATCAAGAAGTTTACTTCCGGTCAAACTTCTCGAAAATCTTCAAATTTATAACTTTCGCCAAATGACCCCAAAATGACCTACGAACCTCCAAATCCATTTTCAGACGTGCTGCCAATACCAGAATCACCACACGGAGCTATCCCCAGACTCGGAATCCCAAATGGACACTGATAACATCAAATACACCTCCACCATAAATTCATGAAATTCTTCCAAAATGTTAACTTCCACAATAGACACCGAAACGCTCCTGGGTCATCCAAAACCCGACCCGGACATACGGCCAAGTCCAAAATTATCATACGAACCTGTTAGGACCTTCGAATCCCGATTCTGAGGTCGTTTACTCAGAAATCAAACCTTAGTCAATTCTTCCAACTTAAAGCTTCCGAAATGAGAATTTTCTTCCAAAACAACTCCGAACTTCCTGAAATTCAATTCCGACCACGCGTGCAAGTCATAATACCTGAAGTGAAGTTGTTCAAGGTCTCAAACCGCCGAACGGCGCGCTAGAGCTCAAAACAACCGGTCCGGTCGTTACAATTTATGTAAGCTTCGATAATGTCCATTTATTTTAAATATATGTATTATGCTAATATAATAATATATTTTGATATTTAGATGATTATTGTATTATTATACATAAAAGTTCTCTCATTAATTAAATTTTGTTTGTTCCTTCATATAGCATTAGATTTGGATTTAAGTCATTAAAGGGGAAAACTAAAGAACTACTAATTTATTTATTTTTTTGGACGCAAAGAATTACTACTATTTATTCTTCTTTTTATTTTTGGGTCCAGTACTATTGATCATTCTAAAAGTGAATAAGGCAATATGACAGAATTAATTTCTATTTATTAATAATCACGAGCCTTTGAATAGGTAAAAAAGATGGTGAAGTCATTAGTTATATGAAACATTCAGTTTAATAACAAGAACTCCTACTAAAGAAATAATTGCTCAATATCAGAAATCACATCATTGATAAATAATGATGGACGACTATAATTACAGACTTATTAGCACTGAAATTGTACTAATAACGAACTCACAAAGTTTACTAGCAAAATTAATTTAGTTTAAGCGGTCTAATTTTGGTTGATGAAAATGTATTTTTTAATATTTGAAGGCATTAAATTTTATTTGTAAGAGGGAGAAGCAGAAAAACAAGTAGCTCCTTTTTTCTCGTAATATATACCGTTAAGCATGTCATTACTAGAAAAGATAGTTGCCTCACTCACAACATTAAAATACTATATCAAAATTATTCAAAGTCCCAGATCAAACAATAAATTGGTATGGATGAGATAATATTAATATAACCTTTTAAAATATTATATTTATAAAATTAAATAGAATCATATAAATCTTTGTAGGCATCTAATATGAATCCTAATTATTACAAAGTACTAACAATTTTAAGTTTGACATTTTACTTAAACATATCGAGGGATTTATATTTTTACACTCTAATAAAGTGATAAGAAATTAAATTTTAGAATATATAATAATGACATGTTGGTCAATCTTTATCTGTGGAAAATAAATTTTATATTGATAAAAATTTATAATTTAATAATCTTTATAATACTTAGAACTTTAAATTAATTAAATCTTTCTAAATGAAATATCATATCAATTTTCTTGTCCTTTGACCATAGAATATTTATTTGATGAAAATATTGTTATAGTTAAACATTAAAAACTCGGAATGAACTAACACTACGTATTTGAATGAATAAAAATTATTTCCTCTAATGTTGAGAATAAATGAATAAGTTTTGAACTAATTTAACAAAATAAGTCTTTGAATCAACTAATTGGTTAAAGAATCAAATTCAACTCTTTTATAAATTCATCATATAATTAATTTTGCAAAATTTTTAATGTACATAAATTTATTTTCAGAAGAAGTGCATTGAATATGAAAGAAATAAAAAATAGAGCAAAATTAATTTATGTCATAAATGGAGCATTGACTATCAACTACATCTTGTATAAGCTTAGCCAAAGTAATAGTCTGTTTGGCTAAAAGGCCCAAAATATTTTTTTTCTAAAAGCACTTTTTTTTTTAATTTGAGGTATTTGGCCGAGTTTTTTTGGGAGAAAAAAGTGATAGCTTCTTCCCAAAAGTAGAAGTAGAGACAGTTTTGATTTTTTTTACCAATAATACCCTTAATAAAATATAGTATATACCAAAATAATCGTTAAACCTAATACTTAAAATACTAATGTATAAATATTTCTTATTATTTTTAAGATAGCTTTCTAATATATGATGACTTTATTCTTTTATATTTGTTGAATGAGTTTTAATATATTTAATTTATATTAAAAGAATTAAGTATTTTTAAATTTATTTTCATATTTTACTTAAATAAAATAAAAAAATTTAATTATTGCATGTAATAACAAATTTTTGAGTTTATTTACTTATAATATTAACTGTTAAGTAAATCTATTCATGTCCTTATTCATAATTTGAAACTTAAAAGCACTTTCTAAGAAGCTTGGCCAAACACAAATTATTACTCAAACAGTCAAAAGTGTTTTTCAGAGTGACTAGCCAAACACAAATTGCTTCTCTCCAAAAGTACTTTTTTCAAAAGCCTCTTTTAAAAAAAAGACTTTTCAAAATAAGCTAATTTTTTTAACTTGGTCAAACATGCTATAAAACTAGTCAAACTATTCTCATAAGTGGAATATAAGTGGGCGTTTGGAAATAAGAATTGTAAAATTTCAAAAGAAAAAGTGAAAAAAAATTTCAAGTGAAAATAATATTCGAAATAGAGTTGTGTTTAGACATGATTATAATTTTGGCTTGTGTTTTAAAGTTTTGTGAATGATCTGAGTGAAAATTTTGAAAAATAGTTTTTTGAAGTTTTTCAAATTTTCGGAAGATTTTCAAAATCAAGTAAAAATAAGAATTTTTATGATCAATTTGAAAAAAAAGTTAAAAAATTTGGAAAAAAAGTGAAAAATTTCTCATGTCCAAACTGTCTCTAAGTACAGCGACATTGAAAGTTCTCAGGTATATGCCCGATCAAGTTACTAACATCAATATCACAATAATCTAACATCAACAAATTCCAAATTCAATAAAGCTTGGAACTTTTCTTCAATTCACAGCTATGGCGATATCTCTTTGCTTCACTCCACTCACTTCCAACCCAAAACACCATCCAAGAATCCCCCTTTTTAAACCCATCAACCCCATTATTCTAACAAGTCCAAAGATTCTAAGCCCAAATCTTAAGACAATAATTAAATGTGTTCCTGAAAATTCTCAGAATCTTGCTGTGATTTCAGCAAAACCCAGATGGGAAAATTGGTTGTCAACTGCAGCCAACCTTTTTCCTGTCTATGTAACGGTTGGTGGGTTTGTTGCCTGCTTAAAGCCATCAACTTTTTCATGGTTTGTGAATTCTGGTCCTACTTCATATAGCTTGGCTCTTTGGTTTATTATGCTTGCGATGGGTCTTACGTTGGAACTCAAAGAGTTAATCAACTTGTTGTTGCAAAGGCCTCTTTCTGTGAGTACACTCTTGTTTTAGTGTTTCACTCCATTTACTCACTTGTGAATTTTATTTCCCACTTCTTTAATTAGTTGTAGAGTGTGACTCGATTTTGCTTTCTTTTGGTTCTCGATATAAATGTCCTAGTGAATTTTGCGAATTCTTACAATCTTGATTGAAGCCTTACCCTGTGAAACACTTTCTGTTAGATGCCACATTTTGCTTGTCGTGGATTTTCCTTAATGAGCTATAAGTGGGTTTACTTTAGGTCCGATGTTTGCTAGAAGCCTTTTACGCTTGTTAGATATTTTCTGTATGCCGGTAGAAAATGTAGAGAACTTCTAGCTCTGGAGAAACTGAAAATTTCATAGTATTGGACTGAGACGGGCTTAAATAGCGTGGCATGGATAGTGAGGATAGCCGAATCCAACTTACTTAGGAATTAGGCGCTGTGTTGTTGTTTATGAGCTACAAGTATAATTTAATCTAACTCAGAAAATTTTGTTATCTTCTTTCTGAATGCTATCATGGAGCAGGTCATAATTTGTGCGTAATGATGCTAATTACTCACAGATTATTTTTGTTCTCTAATTTTTTCAAAAGAGTTTTTACATTCTTCCATAGCCAAGAACAACAACAACGAATCCAGTGTTATCCCACAAATGGGGTGTGGGAAGGATAGTGTGTACGTGGATAGACCCTCGGCTCAGGAGCCACTTCATTAAAATTCAATTAATCGGATGGGTCACATGTGAGTTACTCACTACTAATATAACTTTCCGTTTTCCCCCTATTTGGAACAACTCTCATGTTAACATGTTTTCGAGTGAGTAATTGTTGGCAATGTGATAATACCAACTTGGAATGTATGACTACAATTACGTGGTACTCGCACTTTGTAACATTTAATTTAAGTTTTCAAACAAAGAAATATAGACATATCCACTTGGTTTGATATTTGGACTACAAATATGTGGCATTCACACCTTATAACATTCAGATTAAGCTTTCAAAAAAAGAACTTTAGACGTTTCTGCTTGGTCCATCATTTGGTTTAAGGACATGGTGCCTGGTGATTTCTTGATTTAATGAAGAGAACAAGTACTTTAATTTTGTTTCTTAAACTTTAATCAGACTATATCCTTGCATAATAGGGAAATTTCTATAGGCTGAAACTCTTTGGTTTTTCCTCATATTTCTAGATTCTATTTGGTTGTGCTGCTCAATATACAATTATGCCAGCCTTGGGAATGATTCTCAGCAAATTTTTGGGTCTCTCTCCTTCAATTTCAGTTGGTCTAATATTGCTTGCTTGTAGCCCTGGAGGTACAGCGTCCAACGTGGTAAGGTGACTTTCTTCTGTAATTTTCTCCTTAATGGATCTAACAAGTCAAGCTTAACTTCCGAATGAACATGTTTAGGTTGTAGATGTCCAGTCGTTGCATATATGCAACGTTTCAGTAATGATGTGAATCCACAGTATGTTTGCTATTCTTTATGGTTTTCTCCACTGAGTTTTAAGTTTCATCATTTGGTGTTTTTGGGGTCCCATGTTATATGTCATTTACGGTCTTCATTTTTAGATTTCAAAATCATTTCATTGTTCTGCTTTTGATAAATTTCGGCCGACTTGTCCTGTTGAGAACTATTAATAAGGGAACTCACCTCCTAATCCATTGCATTGTATGAATCTACAATTAAGAATTGACGTTGAGAATTAGAGCTAAAGGTAGATTTCATTTCAAATTGTTGTGTGCTGCTTAAAACTGTATCACGAGAAATCCAATAAGGTTTGATAAATCAGGGAAGAATCCAGTGAGCTGAAAATTACAACCACGAGAAGTCGTCAATAGCTTCAAAAATAGAATATATTTCTCTATTACTTGTCTGCCTTCCTGGACTTTATTTACCTTTAGGTTGGTTAATCTAATCGGATGGTGATGAGCTTTTTCCGAAATGCTCCAATTTATCACTCATTAATGCTGCCTTGTACCAGCAGCATCTTCATTTGGAAAAGGAATCTTTTAAAGTTGACCATTTTCCTTCTTTTCCTTTGTCTCAAACTTCTTACATATGAGTTTCTAGTTTTATAGCTTCTGTTACCCAATAATTGGATCTAGACCCCTTTGTCAAATTCACTGCTGTGCGTAATTGTAATTGAAAAATGGTTCTTGATGGCCAAAGTTGATTTATTATGTGCATCAATGTGCTTATCTTGACTTACAACCTGCTGCATTACTATATGCAGTGACGAATTATCTTTTATACTACACCTGCATATAGTTCAGTGATGTAGTGCTGATGTTAACTACTAATACTATTTTCAGTTGCCTTGTTGATTATAGTCAATTGGATGTTGCATCTCTCCACTTTATTTTAGAAAATCAAAATTTTATTTTGAATTCTTGATGCTCGGGTAGTGTGAATTCTGTTTCAGCACTAAGAAGGAAGCCTGGAGCAAAGAAGGGTCACTACCATGAGAGTAGAAGATATTGTTGTCTTTCTTTATACATTTTAGAGTGACATGTCACGAGGTATGGTATCGTGAGGAGCAAATAGTCGTCTATATATGTTGAAAACAATCCCTTAAAATTACATTATCATGCTTTCCGAAAACGTGTCAATTCTCACAACACACATTTAGCAAGCATGCAAAATTGGTTAGTTCTCTGTATCCTTTCCTTGCGACAAGAAGTCCACTTCTGTTATGATGTTTCCTGTCTTCCACTTTCTTTCTTCTGATTGGAACATAAGCGTTTAGCGAGCTCATTTTTTAGGTGTCAGGGGAGAACTTTGCTTTTTATTGAATGCACGCTCTTGTAGTCAGATATTAGCTTCTTGCTATCATGAATATATATGTGCTTAGACCATAAAGCTCACTACAAACTTTCCTTTTTGCTTCCCAATTGTGTTTCAGGTAACCTTAATTGCACAAGGAGATGTTCCTTTATCAATAGTGATGACAGCATGCACCACAATTTGTGCAGTGCTTCTCACTCCCTCCTTGACGAAGATTCTAGCAGGAACTTATGTTCCTGTGGATGCTCTTAAGCTTTCCATCAGCACACTCCAGGTTATGTCAGTTCACTTTGTTCTGTTAACATATTGATACTTTTGACTCATCAAATTACCTATTTGGAGTATATGTTTACTGATTTCAATAATTTATTTTTTCTTGTTTTGCTTCTTTTTAGGTTGTGGTTGCTCCACTTCTTGTAGGTTCTTATATGCAGCACAAATTTCCTAAGGCAGTGAAACTTGTTACACCTTTTGCCCCCCTTCTAGCAGTCTTAGCTACTTCTCTTGTTGCTTCCAGGTTTAGTTGTTGATTCTGAATCATTTCCTCTGCGGTGATCGTTCACTTAACTGTTCTTTCTTGCTTCATTCGTTTCTCATTCTGTCTTTTGTTGTCTTTTTTGCTCAGTATATTCTCCGAAAATGTTGGGCGTCTAAGATCTTCTGTGGTTGGCATATCATTCTCTTCCGATTTGCCTCTGCTTAATCGTGCTCAGAATGTACTAACTAGTGAATTTGGGCTTGTTGTGGTCTCTGTAGCATTGCTTCATTTTGCTGGTTTCTTTGTTGGGTAAGATTATCCTTATTTTGTTGTTACAATCCATTGTCCTGATTAAGCATCCATGCAATATGTCATCTGATGAGACCTTCATCAGGTATCTATCTGCTGCTTTGGCTGGTTTTGGCGAACCTCAAAGACGGGCTGTATCCATTGAGGTACATTTCTGATTGGCTTAAGACACCTAGGTTTACTACCGGGGCAAATTCTAGCCAAGCATGGAAAGATCACGTTGGTAACAAGTTTCTATTTTGTTCTTAGTAGCCCAAGACAATTTTTATCAGTGTCTGTTTTTTATCATTTCCGAATGACCTGTATTTCTCATGGATGAAATCAATATACCTATTAAATAGGGGAGCCGGGGAGGAGAAGAGAACCTACTGACCTTCGGCTCCTTGGGGAGGATAACAATATTCTCGGAAATGTTTTCTGCTTCCATTAGTTCTAATTACTTATGTTCAGATATTCCTTTTGTCGCAAGAACATTTCACTCAACGGATATGAAGATTGCTTCACTATACTATTTCCCTTGCCACAACCTTGTACAAATTCAACTGAATTCAGGAAATTCATTAGATAATTATTTTAAATCTTGTGAAACTTATTTCATCTTCAACTACTGGTCACTCGCAGCGAAATTGAGCCTTAACGGAAAAGGAGCTTCTCCCTCTCTAGTCTCTATCCCCTTCTTCTTCTCAATAATAAATGCAGCCAGTGATGTCAAACTTTCTGTACTTGTCTTGCAGGTGGGCATGCAAAATTCCGCCTTGGCTGTGGTTTTAGCAACCTCCCATTTCTCTTCACCAGCAGTTGCACTACCTGCTGCAACTTCAGCTATTGTAATGAATTTAACGGGTAGTTGTTTAGGTTTCTTTTGGAGATGTATCAACCCTACTCAACCAAGGAGTAGTCTTGAAGTGGTTGATAAATCATGAATATTCATGTTGAACCATAGTTATCTGTTTCTCCTATTCGTATAACTATGGAGATTTTTTTATTTTCGCCATTCTCTGAGTTCACTTTGAGGCCCTAGCAGGTTGAAAACTCATCAATTGCATGTTGGACAAGTCCTTGTAGCTGATCTAACTATATATGGCTTTACAACCAGGTATGTAGTTATTAACCTTTCACAAAGCGCCTAGAAATTACACATATGAACTTCCACTATCCAATCCTTGAAGATTATCGTGAAAGCACCGGAAGAAGGTGAAAGCATATCTAAAGGGCAGTCCAGTACACTAAGGTCTCAATAATGTGCGGATCTAGGGAAGAGCAGACCATATTGGGGCTATCTGCCTTACCTTTCATTCATGCAAAAGGTTATTTCCATAGCTTGAACATTGACCTTATATATTCAGACGACGGCTACTCTTGCCGTTGTTTCAAGACTTCACTTCATGTGAAAGCATGTCTACTGCATAAAAATTACACAATAGACAGTTTGTGAAGGTGTAGGTAGAAAGACTTTAACTCCCATTAACCAAGATCCGCTAGTTACATTATATCTGAGCTTGATCTAAGTCAAAGAAAAAAACCAGAAATGTCAAAATGAGTGTGCATTTCTGAATTGCAGGTTGCCAAGGAGCAGCCGATGAGATTGGTTGGCCTGAAATTATTATTACGCTATAACACATTAGACCTTTAACCACACTTGAAAAACTGGCCTAAACTATCAGAAAATGTGGCCTTGATCTTATCCAAGGAGGCTTAAACAAGTGCACTCTTTTCCCTGAGGCAACTTTCATGAGGTAAAGGATACAGTTTAGAAAAAGCATAGTCTTTTCGTTGGCCAAAGATCCAAGAAACAGCAACCAATCTTAGCAGGGCTGTTTCATGGCAAACGTTCGACAGATGGGACCCGAAGGTGTCTGTATTAACCATGAATCGATTTCTTGGTATGTGACATGGAAACTGTGGTTGCAATTTGTGAGCAACCTGCAGTTTTCTCCTGTGTTTAATCTTTCTAAGCATACAACACATTCTGAGTAATCTTCTTGTTGGTCTCAGTCTCTCTCTTCAACCTTGTATAGGTAACGTGGGAGTTTCTTCTAGTCTTTATCATACATTCTTGTTCCTCCATTGCTGCTTCTTCGAACAATCACATCATCTTCACCAAGCTGCTCTATTAAGGACCTCTCTACTATGCAGAAATGAATTGTCAGTAGAAGATTACACAGATTATAATGCCCATTTTGCACCAAAGAAACCTATGCTCTTCTCAACAATTTTTTTCAGAATACGCGAAAACGGAGAGAAGTTTTTTAGAGTAATGATCGTAAATCAGAGTACAACATTGATCTTTGCAAGGAACTATGGAACATGTTTTAAGTTGTCAACTTGAATGACAAAAGTTGGAATTGACTTCTTGTTATATCTTACAGTGCACGTACAGTACTAGCTATAAATTAGGATTAGATAACTTCAGTAACTTTAGTTAATTTAGGAGTACTCTCGTATATTATCTCATTTTAGTTAGGATTCTTCACCTATGTTTATCTACTCCTATTTTCTAGGAGTCAGATTACCAGAATCTGTTCTCACTACATTGTATTTAAACTCCTTTGGAGGCTCATTAATAAATACTTTTTCCACTTCACTTCTCTACATTTATATGGTATCAGCGCCAAAAATACTCTAAACGAGTCCGCTGTCCAAGATCCTTTTTTTTTCTCTGCACAAATGGCCAACCCTTCTACCCCAGTTGTTAATGCTGACGCCACCCCGGTCGTCAAGCACTTAATTCAATTCAACCCATCATCACAGTTGTCAATTAAACTCTCTGGCAGCCACAACTTCACGATATGGAAAGCCCAGATTTCCATGCTGCTTCATGACCATGACCTCTACGGCCATCTTGATGGAACTAAGATGTCCCCTCCTGAAAAGTTACCACTAACGGCCTTGAGATTGTCAACCCCGAGTACAAGGATTGGTTTCGTCAAGACAAGCTAATCCAAAACGCTCTTATGGCCTCTGTCGATGCCACAATCGCATCCACTGTCGCTTCTGCAGCTACCTCCAAAGCTGCATGAGATCAACTTCACACCTCCTTTGCGAACAAATCGCAAACCCGCATATTCAGCCTCCGTCGCCATCTCAGTCAAGTCAGCAAAGTCAACAAATTTGTGGCTGAATATCTGCGTGAGATGCGATCTATCTCTGATGAAAATATTAAGTGGCCTAGGTCCAGAATTTCGGGATATCTCAGCAGCCATCTGGGCACGAGACTGTCCAATTAGCTATGCGGAACTTTTTGATAAGCTTCTTGATCATGAATTGTTCCTCAAACATGAGGGCCTCAAGAAGATAACTTCCCAGATCACATCAGCTGTTGCTCAACGGGTCACCAATCCTCCCTCGGCCCCACGCAACAATCCACGCCCTCCCAACAACAACAACACATGGCGTCCCTCAAATAGACAGCTTGCTGAAAGCACTAATTCCCACTCTACAAACCAAAATTCCGAGTGGCGCTCCTTCCCAAACCGGTCCTCACGAGTCCGCTGCCAACTTTGCGATAAATTTGGCCATACAATCAATGTTTGTCGCTCCCGGTCCCATAACCACCTTGACGCAAAAGCAAATTTTGTTGCTCAAACAACGCCACATGACCCCTGGATTCTCGATTCCGGAGCGTCTCACCATATTACCCCGGATACCAACTCCCCCATAATGTTCAAGATTTCAAAGGGGTCGAGGAGGTGACAATGGGTAATGGTAATGTGATTCCAATTACTCAAATTGGTACTGCTCATTTAAATGCATCAAATACTACCTTTAAGCTATCTAATATCTTGTGTGCTCCAGCTATTCAATGTAAACTTATTTCCGTTCATCAGTTTTGCAAAGACAATCTAACCTCAATAGAATTTTTTCCTTTTAAATTTCTTGTGAAGGATCTGACTACGAGTGCACCTCTTCCGTGCGGCCTGAATAAAGCAGAACTCTATAAATGGCCGTCACTGTCTCGCCCAAACATCAACGTCGCCATTGTTGGACCTTTCTTACATCTGTGGCATCGGAGATTGTGCCACCTCATTCTCGAGTTTTGTTTTCCATTTTAAATAATTCTCATCTTTCATATTCTTCAAAAGACAAGTTTACTTATTGTAATTTTTGTTGCTGCAATAAAGCACACAGATTTCCATTTTATTCCAATAAGTTGTCCAACAAATTTCCCTTAGAAATAATTTACAGTGACTTGTGGGGCCTTTCCCCAGTTCTCTCCATTGATAAAAAGCGATACTATTGTCTATTTGTTGATCAGTACACCAAATACATTTGGTTGTACACAATGAAAAACAAACATGAAGTTCAAAACATATTTCGCAGCTTACATCCCGTGCTTGAAAAATATTTTGGTCACAAAATACTCACACTTTACACTGATGGATGCGAAGAATATAATCCTAGAGTCATACCTTAATTCCAATGGCATACAATACCTTGTGTCTCCCCCCCACACTCCTCAAAGGGTCGCCATGGCTGAAAGACGTCATCGACACCTTATCGAGACAACCAAAATGCTACTTCACCAAGCACACTTGCCTTCCAATTTTTGGACATTTACCTGCCATCATGCCGCCTTCCTCATAAACCGACTGCCCACCACCACTCTTGACAACAAGTCCCCGTTTGAAGTTCTTTTCCATGAAATAACAGCTTATGAATCTCTTCGTACATTTGGCTGTCTGTGCTACCCATGGCTGCGACCATATGCCCAAAACAAACTAGAACCGTATTCCAAACCTTGTGTCCATCTTGGTTTTTCTGTCACTCATCATTGCCATCAGTTTTTTGAACCCACAAGCTCCAAAATTTTTCTCTCACGGGATGTAAAATTTTTAGAAGATATTTTCCCATTTGATAATATTTTCTCACTTTAAACAAATTTTTTCATATTTAACTTAGGAAACTACTTTACTTCATAGTTACCCAGATAAAGAAAATAGTTTCAATAATAATACATACCTCATGATGCTGCCCCCTACCATTCCCTTGATGCGAGATACACGCCAAGATAACTGCCCACCTCATTCCGCACAGGGGAACACCCCACAATCACTTCAATCAGGTAATACTCAAACTCAACAATCCTCTATTATTGTTGCCTCACCGCCCCATGTCATATTTCAAAGCCAACTTCTGACAATTTCTACAAGTCCTCTCTTCTTACGTCGCCAACCTCCAATTACCAACCTCCAATTACTCATGTTTATCGGCATCGTCAAAAATCCTTGCCTAATATACCGACTCAACTTGGTTTGCCTTCACCCACTGAACCCATAGTTCAAGTTCCACAAATAGAGCACAATCGTGTGGTGACAAGGTTGCAAAACAATATCTTCAAGCGACGGAAAATTATTGACTACACTGCCAAAATAACCCAGCCCGTACCCCCTATACCTGTCACCTACAAACAAGCACACAAATTTTCATATTGGAGAGAAGCTATGCAGGTTGAGTTTGATGCATTGATGAAAAACCAGACTTGGGAATTGGTTCCACCAAACCGCACCCGAAATGTTGTTCCCTGTAAGTGGTTGTTTCGTATTAAAACCAAGCCCGATGGTTCCATTGATAGGTATAAAGCACGTTTGGTTGCAAAAGGATTTATTCAAAGGCCTGGAGTTGATTTTCATAAGACGTACAGTCTAGTGGTTAAACCAACCACAATTCGGATTGTCCTCACGCTTGCTGTACAAAATAATTGGGTATTGCATCAAATCGATGTCAATAATGCTTTCCTTCAGGGAAAAGTTCAGGAAGACGTGTATATGACTCAATCTCCAGGCTATGAGAATTCGGCGCATCCCGACTATGTCTGTCATCTCAAGAAGGCTATCTACGGACTGCGACAAGATCCTAAAGCTTGGTATGATGCAGTCACCAATTCATTGATCCACATGGGGTTCCATATGTCCGAGTCGGATAATTCTCTGTTTCTTCTGCATAACTTGGGAGTAACTATTTATATACTGGTATATGTGGACGACATTATACTCACAGGTAACAATGAAGCACTCCTTCAGCAAGTCATTACCTCACTCTCTAAAAAATTTTCTCTTAAGTATCTTGGTTTATTGCACTATTTCTTGGGGATTGAGGTACACAAGGATGTCAACGGCCTGTTTCTTAGTCAATCTAAGTATATACAGGAGGTTCTACATGACACTAAGATGCAAGATTGCAAAGGAGTTAAGTCACCAATGAGTACATCGGAGACACTAGTAGTCGATGATGGAGCTCCTAAAACTGATGGCAAAGAGTATAGGAGTGTACTTGGTAAGCTTCAATACCTTTCGTTTACCCGGCCTGACATCACATATTCGGTAAATAAGCTTACTCAATTCAACACCTCTCCCTCTGTGGTTCACTGGAAGGCCGTAAAACGTCTCCTTAGGTATCTTAAAGACACATCCCAATATGGAGTTTATATTTCCCCACAGCAGTCCACAAATCTCTGTGCCTATGCTGATGCTGATTGGGCGAGTGATATTAACGATCGCCGCTCAATCTCTGGTTACATTGTTTATCTAGGCACGACGCCTATTTCTTGGTGTTCTCGTAAGCAACCTACTGTCTCTCGCTCCTCTACTGAAGCTGAGTATCGGGCGGTTGCTTCTGCCTTGTCTGAAATAAACTGGATCACCCATTTGCTCAAGGATCTTCATGTGCCACTTCCTGATGCTCCTATCATACTTTGTGATAACCTTGGAGTGACATACATTGCTGCAAACCCAGTACATCATACAAAAATGAAGCACCTTGAGGTTGATCTTCACTTTGTTCGCAACCAAGTCCGAAATGGCCAAGTTCGAGTATCACACGTTCACTCCACTGATCAGCTTGCTGCACGTACAGTACTAGTTATAAATTAGGATTAGATAACTTTAGTTAATTTAGGAGTACTCTTGTATAGTATCTCATTTTAGTTAGGATTCTTCAGGTATGTTTATCTACTCCTATTTTCTAGGAGTTAGATTGCCAGAATCTGTTCTCACTACATTGTATTTAAACTCCTTTGGAGGCTCATTAATAAATATTTTCTCCACTCCACTTCTCTACATTTATAATATCCCGTTTCCCTGATTAGTTTTTTCACTATAATGGAAGCAGAAATGGCGTCGCTTCATTGCATAATTTGTTATAGACAATAAGTAGAGGTTAATGATAGAGTATATTATGAAAGAATAATATTATTGTAAGTTAGTCACTATTTTCCCAAACTTAAGCACATGATTACAGCTTAGCAATGTTTTTTTTTATGGTTATATTCTAGTTATTTACGTTGTGGTTGCATTGCAAGATTCTACTGTTTAAACACTCTAGTTTTTGTGATTAATGGGATTGGTGTCAACCAGAACTTGTGGAGGATGAAGAAACTTCTAAAAAAAAATGTCTACAGAAGATTGCATAACTCTAAAAACACACACACCAAAAATTCTTTCACATCCGATTCTTTCTGTTTTTTTTTTTTCAAACAAAAAGTTAAAATACGAAAAAAAAAATCAGAATGAAAAGCGTCACTCAATTAGTTTGCCAAGTCTAAATCCTCACAAAAGATATTAGAGAGACAACAGCAACATAGCACATGGGAAGAAACCATGTTATGATTAACCAACCTTAATGGATAAGTAAAGACAGTTAATTATTTCTCAAAATTAATCAAGAACGCAGCAACAAGGTTAAAGATTTTGGAGTCTACAATGGCTCCCAGTCGTAGGCCTAGAATGATTACTGATGTTCAGCAAAAATCTAGCACATTTCTGACCAAAGGCACTACTAATTCTAGTACTCTCATTTATGGACTAACCAATGTTTCTTTCTCTTCTGATTTGCCAATCCCTTTTTTTTTGTGTGTGTGATCAAGAATCTAGACTAACTAGTCGAGATCGTGGCATATTGTTGTTTTTAGTGAAACGGAATTCCTTGGGCCATATCGTGACATTTTCTTTTCAAGAACTAGAAAAATATTTAATTAATTTTGATTACTATGTATATTATCTACCAACTTACCAATTATCTCACGAGGAGATTCTTGTGAAAAACGTTTTCAATTTCGAATTCATCGAGATGCCTGCAGACGGACAATCGGCCATTTTAGGCGTTATTTCCAAGCTTTTCTCCAACCCCACATCCTTTATTTTAATCTTAACACAATTTGACTACTACGTCAATCCATACTAATTAAAATTATATTGGTTTTGGACACAAACCAATACGTTAATCAGGTATGTATTTATCTTATTTCATTCTTATTTTTGTCTTAGCATACAGTTATATACTGACCATAGTTCCAAAAGTTTGTACATTATTTTGCACAGACTAAGAAAATGTATTGCAGCTCCAAAGTGGCAAAGAAATTCTTGAAGATTGAAAAGTTTAATAAGAACTTCGATTCTCAGAAGGAAAATAATGAAAGCAACTTAAAAGGTATAGGTAACAATGGTAGTCACAGAAGGATGTCTGCTCTAGAGTTGGCAATTTTACCAAGAATCATGTAAGTGAACATTATTTAATTAACAGTTGGTTGAAGGTAATTATCAAAGTAATTGTGTTTGCATTTTAATTCCTTTGATATTCTTCTCATATATAGGCATGATACTAAGCTTCCTGTTTACAAAGAAACAGAACAGTTAACTATATTCTATGCTGGGATTGTACATGTTTATGACAATCTTCCTGTTGAAAAGGTACACATTATATAATTAGATATGGCAAAAATGCATGTTTTTCTGAGTTTTCTTTTGACAATCTAATTATTTCTTGTATCTACACTCTGAATTTGCAATGGTACATTGACACCGTGTGATATATATATATATATATATATATATATTCTTTTAGGCACAGTCTATCATGGATCTGGCACGTGAAAGTTCATTGTTATATGGTTCTACTAATGTAAAATTTCCCCCGAAAGAAGCTGAACCAACTCAGAAATCACAAGTTCCATCTGCCTGCAAGTTCCAAGCTGGTGATCATTCAGCTGGTGATTTTGACATTATACATTTTTTTTTTGGATACATTTCCCATCTAATACTCGCTGGTCTGACTAATTTGAATTCGTGTCGCGTAAGGCCCACTAAAAGAGAAGCACTTTCTACCGGGAGTTTTTTCATTCTCAGGTCTCGAACATGAGATCTCTGGTTAACCGTGGAACAATTTTATCCGTTCAACCATGTTATATGCTATAACTAGTGCTAAGGAAATTTTTTAAGTGCTTAAGTCAGTACGAGCTTTCTTAATTTTATTCTCTATCATAAAAATCGAGGCTTTTTTTTAATGGTCATCATCTTGCATGTTAACTGAATTTTTGGTGGATTCTGTTGTTTCTACTTTAGAACTGCCAATTGCAAGAAGGAAATCCCTGAAGAGGTTCTTTGAGAAACGCCATAACAGGTGAATTAATTTCCAGCTTAAATATGCTTAATTAATTATATATATGGAGGAACCATCCAGTCTTGTATGTTTAAGTACTAATTATTATAGTTGTTGATTTTCAGGATTAGAAGTAAACACCCTTATGCCTCTCCTGTTATTACTCAACATGAGGATGAATGTGATGATCAGAGTGGAAATAATAGTTTGAAGGGAAAAAAAAGTTAGTATACTCTTCCTCCACAATTGTTGCTCCCTCTACGTGAAGCAAAGAAGGGCTAGCTATCTTTTGATGGATTAAGACAATATATTTCTTTCTTCTTGAATACCAAATAAATTCTAACTTTTACTCATAGTATAAAAGTTATTTACACTACAAGTTAAATCCATGTTTCTTTTTCCTTTAATTTATTTTTTTGGCAGATACTTTGTAGGTGATTGGATTTGGGTATTCTATGTTCATTTCAAGTCCAGTCCATTATAATGTATATCTGATCCATAACCCAGATTCTTGGATAGTGAGAGCATTGGATTTGGACCTTTTTGTGCCAGTAGTTAAAGCTTGGATATTTTTTGGTTTTCCCTCATGAATTCCAAAAGCATTTAACATACATCTGAGTTGATACTGACATGTACGCGTGTACTTGTTGCCAATAATACGTCACTGGAGCTTGATCTATTACGTAAACATTTTATACTAAAAAAAAACTCCATATCACGTCAAGGTGTTTTTGTAAAAGTATCATAACTAGGCCTGATATGGTTTGATCAATGAAAGAAAATTAAGAAAGAAAAAGTGAGATTCTTTTTTGATAACTATTGCTATCCTGTCAGCTTGCTCAAACCTCAACTATCAGAACGGGTTTGCCCTTCTTATGACTAATCGAGGTTGGAACATGATAGGTCAAGATTCGGCCTCGTGTTATATCGAGCCATAGTGAGGAGTTAGATTGCTGAGCTCGTAATCCAGAGACCAATCAAGGTCGAGATCGGCCAAGATCGAGACCAAGCAAAATAGATATCGAGCAAGACCGATGAAAGTTTACCTAGTCAAGTAACGGTAAGTCAAAATATCCGTAATCGAGCAAAGATCACGGCAAAAATCTCGGCACATATCAAGATGAGGCCGATTAATTAGCCAATGATGAGATTTCTTACTGTATTTAGAGTTGTAACAAAAGTAGGACTCCCCTACTATATAAAGCGGGTCTGATCATTTGTAAATCATCATTACTTTCACGCAATACAATGCAATATCCTACCTTTCTTTTAAATACTCTATTACTTTGTTCATATTTCAGTAGAATCTTTATTTGGTTCAAGGGTGATCTAGCTCGAGGGCCAAAGCCATACGTCTCATTTGGTTTGCATTTATTTCTCTTTACGGTCAATTTCAATATCAATTTACATATATTCTCATTTTGTGCCAAGTAAAATCACATGTCTTTAAAACCACGTATAAAATTAATTGTTATCCGTTTTTCGTGTAAACAGTTCGACGTCCACCGTGGGGCCAAGGACAATAGTGATTGCTTGGTACTAGCCTTAGTAACACACACTAGTTTACACTTGTTCTTGTGAGTATCTTTGATTCCAAGATCAACATGTCAAACTCTCAAGCAACACCCATACGCATGGACAATGACCTCAGTCACCATGACGAAAATGACAACATAGCTGCCCCAGGGAATTAAGCACCTCCAATTGAACTCGATGGAGTTCCGTCCGTAGACCCAATCGACGTCAGCTCCCATGTTGCCATTAATGCAAATCTAGCTGTTGATCCCGAGAGTAGTGTCCGCAGAGATGTTCGACTGGCCGATCAGAGCACACATGCGGTGAACAAGGTGGAATCATCCTTCGGGTGATATTCGAGATGTTGCAGACTCAAAAGCTGCAATAGCACAACTCCAAAACCAGAACCATGCACCGAGAAGGATCGAACCCGAGCTGTCCCTGGAAGTTGTTCACAGTGTCGAATCGGTGTCAAGAAGATCGAACGGAAATGAACTAGGGACTGATCCCACAATCATGAAGATGCTCTAGAAACTAACAAAGCGAGTGGAATCGGGGGAAAAGAAGATTGAAGCAAATGACAAGAAGGTGGAAACCTATAATTCCAGGGTTGGTCAAATCCCGGGGGCACCACCAATTGAAAGGTTTGGATTCAAAGAAGTTCGTATAAAAGCTCTTCCCCCCGAGTGCGGCTCTTAAATCGATTTTCAAGAAGTTTCGCATTCCAGAAATCCCCAAGTATAATGGAATAACCGACCCCAACGGGCATGTCACTTCTTACACATGTGCGATTAAGGGGAATGAGCTAGAGGACGACGAGATCAAGTTCGTATTATTGAAGAAATTCGGGGAGACCCTGTCAAAGGGAGCGATGATATGGTACCATAATTTGCCACCAAACTCTATTGATTATTTTTCCATGCTTGCAGATTCTTTCATTAAAGAACATGCCAGAGTCATAATGGTCGAGACTATGAAGTCGACCTCTTCAAGGTAAAGCAGAAAGATAACGAGAATCTCAGAGAGTTTGTGTCTCGGTTCCAAATGGAACGAATGGATATACCACCGATCGCTGATGATTAGTCCGTTCAAGCCTTCACTCAAGGACTAAATATAAGAAGCTCAGTGGCTTCACAACAGTTGAAACAGAATTTGATCGAATATCCAGCTGTTACCTGGTTCGATGTACATAATCGGTGCCAATCGAAGATTAAAAGTCGAAGATGACCAGCCGGGGACTCCTTTCGGGTCCATTTATCCTATCAGGCCCGTCGACAGAGTCAAAAGGGACATTGACCGAGAACCACGGTCGAACAGGGATCGTTACAAACCATATAATGGTGATCGTAGACGCAACATACCTGGTTGCAACCCTGTTAGAGGTTAAAGGAGAAATGATCGAGGCTAGAGCTCTCGGGGGCTCATGAGCAAGAATGGTTTTGAAAGGAATGCTGGGCCCAAAGAAGCACCACGACTGTCAGAAAATAACTTCAACGTTGATGCATCTGCCATCATATCGGCTATCGGACGCATCAAGTATACTAGATGGCCTCGACCTCTGCAGACCGATCCATCCCAGAGAACTCCCAACCAAATGTGCAAGTATCATGGCACCCATGGCCATAGAACAGAAGATTGCAAACAACTGAGGGAGGAAGTATCCCGATTGTTCAACGACGGGCATCTTCGGGAATTCTTAAGTGATCGAGCCAAGAATCACTTCAGAAAAAGAGACTCCGACAGACAGAACGACCAAGAAGAACATGATTCACATGATTGTTGGAGGGGGGGTTCGATATCCCCCAAGGACCAGTATCGAAACACACCAAGTTCGATCACAAAAGAGAAGAGAACCCGGGACTACATACCAGAAGGAACCTTGTCTTTCAATGACGAGGACACAGAAGGAATCATACAACCCTATAACAACACACTGGTAATATCTGTACTTATGAATAAGACTCAAGTTAAACGTTTTTTAATTGATCAAGGTAGCTCGGCCAACATCATTCGATCGAGGGTCGTAGAACAACTCGGCCAACAAGATCAGGTTGTGCCTGCAGCCCGAGTACTAAACGACTTCAACATGGCATGCGAAACCATCAAAGGCGAGATAAATTTTCCAGTGAATGTGGCCGGGACCATCCAAGAGACGAAGTTCCATGTGATCGAGGGCGATATGGGGTATAACCCCCTGTTCGGAAGGCCTTGGATCCAAAACATGAGGGCAGTTCCCTCGACCCTTCACCAGGTTCTAAAATTCCCGACAGCAGAGGGAGTAAAAACAGTCTACGGGGAGCAGCTCGCCACCAAACAAATATTTGCCGTCGACGAAGTGATACCGATATCGGCACTCTCATCAACGAAAGGGTCAAATTCGAAGGGAAAATAGGAGGCCAAATAGTAACCATAGAAATCGTCCTCGACCCAGCCAGAGAAGTAGGGGACTGACGAGGATGATGATTATGGGGTCCCTCAATCCTTCCTAGTCCCCGATGATTCTGACGCCACCAAGTTAACGTCGAAGAGATGGAACAAGTCATACTGACCGAACATCAGCCCGAACAAAATGTATACCTATGCACTGGACTAGCTCCCGAGCTTAGGAGAAAGCTTATTCAATTCCTTAAACTAACATGGATTATTTTGCTTGGTCCCATCTTGATATAACAGGGATCCCATTGGATATCACCACTCATAAACTAAGCCTGAACCCGAAGTTCCATCTGGTGAAGCAAAAAGAAGACCCCAGTCCGAGGTCAAATATGATTTCATCAAAGACAAGGTAACCAAACTTCTTAAAATAGGGTCCATCCGGGATGTAAAATATACTGAATGGTTAGTAAACGTAGTGGTAGTCCTTAAGAAGGGAAACAAACTTAGAATGTGTTTAGATTACAAAGATCTAAATAAATCATGCCTCAAGGATTCTTTCTCTTTTCCTAATATCGATCACATGATTGATGCCACGAACAACCACGAGATCCTCAGTTTTTTCATTGCATATTCCGGGTACAATCAAATACAGATTAACCCGAAAGATCAAGAAAAGACCTCGTTCATCACTAAGTATGGTATCTACTGCTATAATGTAATACCAATTGGATTAAAAATGCTGGTGCCACTTATCAACACCTAGTAAATCGGATGTTCGAAGAATAAAAAGGGAAATCCATGGAAGTTTATATTGAAGACATGCTAGATAATTCCTTGCGAGCAGAGGACAATTTGAAGCATTTGCATGAAACTTTTAGTATATTGAAGAAATACGACATGAAGCTAGACCCGGAAAAATGCGCATTTGGGGACGGGTCAGGAAAATTTCTCGATTTCATGGTATCCAACCAAGGAATCAAAATCAACCCCGAAAAGATCAAAGATATTGAGGACATCACAATAGTAGACAACGTAAAAGGCCGTGCAAAGGTTAACCGGGCGCATAACCGCCCTGGGGCGATTCATCTCGCGGTCCTCTGATAAGAGTCATCGATTCTTCTCATTTCTAAAGAAGAAGAATAACTTCACATGGACTCCGGAATGCCAACAGGACTTGGAGGAGCTTAAATGGTACTTATCGATCTTACCGCTGCTTCACACGTCGAGGTCGGATGAATGATTTTACTTGTATCTGGCGGTATAGGAGATAGCGGTAAGTTGACCAGAAGAACAAGATAAGAAATTCCCTATCTATTATGTTAGTTGGACCTTAGGTGAGGGCGAAACTAGGTATCCCCACCTAGAAAAATTGGCACTCGCTTTGATAAGCGCTTGTAGGAAACTAAAATCATACTTTCAGTGTCACCCCATATGTGTCGTAACAGCTTATCCACTTCGAAATATTTTGCATAAGCCCGAGCTTTCAGGACGGTTGGCCAAATGGGCCATAGAAATCAACGGGTATGATAATGAATATCGACCCCGAACAACCATTAAGTCTCAAATCTTGACAGACTTCGTGGCTTCCTTCAAGCCGTCCCTAGTACCCGAGATTGAAAGAGAACTATTAATAACTCGGGTATGTCCTCGGGAATCTGGACCCTATTTACGGATGGTGCTTTGAATGCGAAGGGGTCCAGAATCGGCATCGTGCTAAAATCACCCGCAGGTAACATGGTTATACAATCTATTAGAACTGTAAAATTGAGAACGAGGCCGAATATGAGGCCATTATTGTAGGTCTGGAACTAGCCAAAGGCTTGGGAGCGGAGGTGATCGGAGCCAAATGCGACTCCCTCCTCGTGGTGAATCAGGTTAACTAAACCTTTGATGTTCGAGAAGAACAAATGCAACAATATCTGGATAAGCTACAAGTAACTTTACACTGATTCAAGGAATTGACTTTGCAACATGTGCCTCGAGATCAGAATAGTGAGGTCGATGCCCTCGCAAACTTAGGGTCATCGGTCGAAGACAACGAACTCAATTCAGGGGCTTTCATGCAGCTCATGAGTTCAGTGGTCAAAGAAGGCCACGCCGAGATAAACTCCACAAGTTTGACCTGGGATTGGAGAAACAAATACATAGAGTATTTGAAGAATGGGAAGCCCCCCTCAGACACCAAAAGAATTGAGAGCCCTACGCACAAAGGCAGCACGATTCATCTTATCTGAAGACGGAACCTTGTTCAGAAGGATGTTCAATGGTCCACTAGCAATATGTCTGGGACCGGGAGATACTGAATATGTTCCAAGGGAAGTTCATGAGAGCACTTGCGGAAACCATTCCCTGTCGTATCATTGGTCCACAAAGTAATCAGAGCCAAATACTACTGGATCGACATGGAAAAATATATGAAAGAGTTTGTTCGAAAATGCGACAAGTGTCAAAGACATGCACCGATGATTCACCAACCTGGGGAACTACTCCATTCGGTCTTATCCCTTTGGCCATTCATGAAGTGATGAATGGACATCTTTGGCCCTCTTCCATGGACCCCAGGTAAAGCTCAATTTATTTTATTCATGATCGATTATTTCTCTAAGTGGGTCAAAGCACAGGCTTTCAAGAAATTTAGGGAGAAGGAAATCATCGACTTCATTTGGGATCACATCATATGTCAATTCGGGATGCCCTGCGAGATTGTGTGCAATAATGGAAAGAAGTTCATCGGCATCAAGGTGACTAAAATTTTCGAGGATCATAAGATCAAAAGAATCACGTCAACACCTTATCATCCCAGCGGTAACAGGCAAGCTGAACCAACCAACAAAACCATCATCCAAAATCTTACTAAGAGGCTAATCGACGCCAAGGGAAAATGGAAGGAAATTCTACCTGAAGTTCTCTGGGCATACTGCACAACATAGAAGTCTAGTACCAGGGCTACCCATCTCGTTAGTGTATGGAGCCGACGCTCTAATATCGCTCGAGGTCGGAGAGCCGAGTATCAGGTTCCGATATGCAATAAAGGATTCAAACGACGAGGCCATGAATACATGCCTAGAATTATTGGATGAAAGGCGTGAAGTCGCTCTCGTTCGATTGGCCGTCCAAAAATAACGGATCGAGAGATACTACAATCGAAGAGACAATCTTCGGTATTCAATGTCGGGGACTTAGTGCTAAGGAAAGTCACCCTCAACACCCGAAATACGAGCTAAGGAAAATTTGTTTCGAACCGGGAAGGACCATACCAGACTCTTGAGGTTACTGGAAAAGGGTCCCACAAGCTCGGAACAATGAGTGAAGAACAACTCCCGAGAAATTGGAACATATCTCACCTAAAACAATATTACTGCTAAGGTACGACCCCTTTCTATTTCCTTTTTATTTCAGACTAACACTTGCTGGTGGACAACAATAATCGACGATGGACTTTTCGGCGAACGGAACAAAGTCTTTATGTCTAAAATCACGTGGTGCTCTCTTTTTCCCTTTAACTGGTTTTGTCCCAAATGTGGTTTTCGGCGAGGTTTTTAACGAGGCAACAATGAATCGTGCTAACTTAGAATCAAGTCCGATTAATCATCATCAAAGATCAAATTCAACAATATCCAAGGTTCCTTTGCAATCAACCTCGATTACAGGGGGGGCTACTCTCGGATAGACGTAATCTTCGAATATCAACTCTAGCGAAGAAAATACTTCATAAAAGGAGGGTCTCGATTGATATGACTTATTGTAAGGGACAAACTATCAAAACAAACCGTGCCCACATAGATTGTTCGAGTCTCGGCTTAAACATGTACGCATGTATGACTATTTTGATCAAGAATAAAGAGAAGTACTTTCCTTGCAAACATTTGATGTTTAAAATTTTTTCCTCTTTATATATCTTAAAGAGCTTCGTGTCACACCCCTTTTTTACCCCTCAAAAGATATATGCAATGGATTGTGGGTTAAATTTTTTTTTTAATTGAAGTGATAAATTTGAGTAGGAATTATTTTATTTATAGAGTCTCCACTTGGAAATGATTTTTTGGTGTTCCAAGTCACATTTTATTTGAATCCCTAATCAAATGAAGGTTTGATTCTATTTTTATCGGTCAGCGAAAATAAAATTCGGGTAAGGAATTCTGTTGATGGGGTAGAAGGTGTAAGGCATTTTCCGAGTCCCGTGATTCTAGCACGGTCGCTTTATTGACTTAAAACTTGGCTTGAATTTAATTTTGGACAAACTGTGATTTATATGATTTTTATATTATACCTATTCGCTTTTATTTCTGTATTATTAGAAAAATCAAAGAAAATTTTGAATAATAGGATGTCGTAACCACACTACACAAGTGAAATGCGTGATCGAGACGAAATTTATTAATTTTATCATAACAGCGCTACGCAAGCGTATACGTAGTTATGGCAAGGATTATTAGTACATTATTACTTTTGAAAAAGTTACTACACTTGAAGAAATTAATTAAATATCAACTATCGCGCTACACAAGCGAATCTGCGATTTTAGAAAAAAAGATTAATTAAATTAGAAATTACTTAAAGCTAGTAAATATGGTATGAGATGATTGAATTAAAATATTGAATGTTAATATCACGCTACGCAAGCGAGTCCGTAAATGAAAAAGTTAAAACGCATCAACTAGTTGCCTAACATTTAAATTAATTAAAAATAATTAAGCCATTAAGGAGAAGAAAAAAAATTATTCAGAGAGACATCCACTTTTATTGGATCTTTTGAAAGACACTTAGGTTTTAATCATTTGGGCTAGCATATGATTATCTTAAAAAATGGGACAACATTTATTTATTTTTTATAAAGAAGAAAGGAATAGGCCATCTAGCTTAATTGGCATTGGGCATGCAGAAATTGAGTTATTGGTCCACATAGTTATTAAAAGAAAATGGGTCATCTAGCATGCTTCAATGCTTCAGACCTGAACCTAATTTATTGGGTCCAATTACTTTATCTCTTAAATGATACATCATGACTCATTAGTTCCAAAAGCTTAATACTAATTTAATTACTACTAATAAATAAATACTACAATCGAGTTAATGTAAAAGTAAACCAGCAAGCAAATAACAGTGATAAAATTCTTCGCTTATTAGGAATATAAATATAACAATGGCACATGAAAAAACATAACCACTATACCAAACTAAAACCCCTGAATCAACTTGACTTTAAGTTTAATACAAAAACTTTTCTTACTTCAGATTAATCCTTTCACCGCTTATCAAAAGAGCCACAAGACACTAAAAATTTATCTAAATATCATCCAACTCAAAGTACATATCAAGCAATGAAATAAGATAAACAAACAGAGACAACATAATTTAAAGAAAAAAATATAGTACGATAGAAGAAATAGGTGATGAAACATTCGCTAAGCTTAACAAAAATGAATTAAACAAAAGAAATGGACATTTTTAACAACTATTTAACACACTCACATATTATTGTTTTGTAAATAAAAGTGAAAGTTATAGCTAAATACTACATATTTACATGCTATAAGATTGATGCAACATTGTCTTGGAACAAAATCAGATACTACATGTTCCACCAATCAAACGGGTTCCAATCTTTTCATTGTCATCAAGAATCTGCAATACAAAGGTTTAAGAGTTACCTGAACTGCAACAAGATGAATTTCAACAGTGAAATAGCAAAAAAATCAGCAACAAAGACAACAGAAACAGTAACAAAATAGCAGTGAAACCGTGTTAAAACAACCCCAGAAATCTCACTGAAACTACTGATTCTTCAAGAGAAGGAACTCAAAATCAAACTCTAAGACTCTTATATGTTTCCGAAAGATTTTGCACTCTAAGACGCAACCAAAAACTCACGATTTTCAGCTTACTCTTTATGTGTTCAGCTGCTGATTTTTTTTTATTTTATGTTTTTGCGTGTTCAAGAAATTCTAAAGATGTATGGATGTGTGATAGAGTGTGTGTGTGTGTCAAGTGTGGGAAGAGCAGTCTCTTAAATAGGCAAATAAATTTATTTTTTTGGACATATTTTGGTTTACCAAAAGTATGTCCAAAAAGCACTAACTTTGTGTGCTAAACACTGTTTAAAAGTTATCCAAAGGGTGAAATGATAGCCTGAAAATATGTTGTAGCATAAGCAAGGAGAAAAATATTATTTCAGCCACCCTACTATTAAAAAGTAGGCTACTAGTACCCTATTTTATGATAAAATTATCTAAATTTCAGATTTTTACAATATTAATACCAACCTATGTAATTCAAAACAAATCAAGAAACAAGTAACTAGAATTGTTTAAATTGATAAGGCAAACATACTTGGATTGCAACCAAATTGAGCATTCAAATGAACTAGATTAAAATCACCTCAACTTATGCAAATTAACGTAGGGCGGCTGAAGATATAACATATTGCACAAAACAGATTTAACATAGCATCGCTGCACTATCGGACAATAATTAATAGCAAAAATCGACCAACGAGTAGACAACATGACTATTTCAAATACACTAATGCAGTCAAACAAATCAGCAATGACCAAAACAAGCGAAGAAATCAAACAAAACCTAAGCCTAAATAAAAAACATAAACAGAAAAGGAAAGAAATAAAATAAAAGGAAAGGGAGGTAGGGTTTTACCACACGACAATATTTGAGGCGACTCGAGCAAATGAGAAGACGCTGGGTACATCAATTAGCAACTGTCCAACCCTGAAACACACGTTTCTTTCGAGCAGACGCTAATAGAAATGAGTTTCAGCATCTCGCCAAAGGAAACGAGTGTCTTTGGGTTGAAAATAGCCAAAATTAGAGGTTAAGTGGTGTGAAAGTGGCGTCGGGGTCAGTGGTGATAGCGGCAACCGACAATGGTACAGATTTTGGGAGGGATTTGAAGGAAATGGGGATTGGATTCGTGGAGAGAAGGTTGAGAGGAAGAAATGGTGAAATTTTGGGGTAGTTTGGATGACGGGCAACGGAGACAGTGGTGGCAGCACAACTAAGGTTTGATTTTGTCAATATTTGGTGGATATTTGGGGGATTTGGGTTGTGGATCTAGAAAGAGGGTGAGGAAAGGAGAAGATTGGTGTAATTTGGGGGTGTTTGGAGGATGGCCGCCGCCAATAGGTGATTTCTGGCGGCGGAGGAGAAGCGGCAGTGGCGGGTCTGGCAGAGAGGAGAAAGAGAACAGAGAGGAAGAAGAAACAGGGAGAGAAGAAGATAAAATAGGGGGAAATGGGGGCAAAAATTGGGAAGTGGGGTCTTTACATATCTAAGATAAGGGTGATTTATGGCTATTGGATCCAATTAAGATGGGTGGCTGAGATCTACGTTGTTTTGGTGTGTCTAGTAAGAGCATGAAGGTTGGGCAGGTTATGTACTCTTGGGCCAATGAATATGTCCATGTTTTGGGCCAATTTGTGCTTTAAAATGGCAGACCAAATCATTTTAACCCTATCACTCAATATTTAAGAAATCTAATTCTTAAAATCTACAAACACACACAAATAAACCAAAAAAAAAGTGCAATGTAGGAGCAAAGAAAGAGCAAAAATTAGGTATTTACAACTGCCCCTCTTTGCTTGAGAACATGAAGAGTTTTCATGTAAAGAAAGTGAATGTCATAGCTAATTTTGCTCGTGTATCACTCTAATGAAAGAATTTTTGAATTCACTGAACCTTGCTTCCGAGGTTGCCTGCATATCCTTAGCTATAAAGGAATAGCTGGTACTACCGGACACTGGAGTTAAGATTGTAGTTGTTGTTGTCGTTATTGTTACTGTTGCTGTTATTGTTACTTTCCACTTACATCAAAAGGAAAAGATAAGAGAACTACATATGTTTGAAAAACTAAGATTACAAAATTCCAATCTATGTGTCTTCTGGAGTCAAATCTTGATTCTTGACTTGCTCGCTTGTTTTGTCCTTAGACTGGATCTTGATTCTCTTTGAAGAAAATATTATGAATCAATCCCGGTTGCTTGCTTTCCTGATTAGAATTTGAGAAAGTGAAACTCGAGAGGCTGGGTTGCTGGCACATTATCAAAGCTAACTCCAACTATCTTGTGATTGAAAGACTTCTTTCTTTTGATGAGAAACTGTAACTGTAAGCTTTAATCATCACCTGTGCTCTATGGAGGGGCCTGCAAAACCATCAAAGACAAACAAAACAAACAAAATTTTTCTGCCCCGGTTTGGCACTAGGAAAATTTTGTGAGTTATTAGAGAAAGCTATAAACTATATAAGTGTTTGAAAGGAAGATAAAGACAGTAGTATAAACTGGCTATGTGAGGATATGCAACCACGAGGGATAGTAACGTGTGTTTCCCAAAGGAGGTGGAATTAGAGGATGGTATCATATATTACTGAAAGGAAATGTAACCAGGGGTTAGCACTCTGTATTACCGAGAAGGAATGTAACTAGAGGTTGGCGTCCTGTATCACTAGGGAGGATAACTATAGGTTGGAAACTTGTATCACTAAGAAATGTACGTAACCAGGGGTTATTGCCCTGTATCACTAAGGGGAGTGTAACCAGGGGTTGGCACCCTGTATCACTATGAAGAATGTAATCAGGGGTTGGAACCCTGTATTACTGAGAAGGAATATAACCAAGGATTGATACCCTGTATCATTGGAAGGAAATGGAACCAGGGGTTGGCGCCCTATATTACTTGAAATAAAATGTAACCAGGGGATGGTACCCTGTATCACTAGGAAGGAAATGTAACCAGGGGTTGGCGCCTTGTATTACTGACGAAGAATGTAACTAGGGTTTAGTACCCTGTATTACTTAATATAAAATGTAACCAGGGGTTGGCGCCTTATATCAGTAGGAAGGGATGTAATCGGGGGTTGGTACCCTATTTTACTGATAAAGTGCTGAATCCCTCTAGGTGAAACGGTTCTACCTGAGTTAAGCTACGTAAAACAACATGATCGAAGAGTACTTCTACCCGGAATTATGAGCTGGATCCCTTTAGGCGAAAAGGTTCTACCTGAGTTAAGCTACGAAAAACAACGTGGGCGAAGAGTACTTCTACCCGGAACTATGAGTTGGATCCCTCAAGGCGAAAAGGTCCTGCCTCAGTTAAGCTACGTAAAACAGCCTAGGCGAATAGTACTTCTACCCGAGAATATGAGCTGGATCCCCCAAGGCGAAAAGGTTCTACCTGAGTTAAGCTACGTAAAGCAAACTGAGCGAAGAGTACTTCTACCCAAAACTATGAGCTAGATCCCTCTAGGAGAAAAGGTTCTACATGAGTTAAGCTACGTAAAATAGCCTGCGCGAAGGGTACTTCTTCCCGAAAATATGAGCTGGATCCCCCTAGACGACAGGATTCTACATGAGTTAAGCTACATTAAACTGCCTTAGCAAAGATTACTTCTACCCAGAACTATGAGCTGGATCCCTCTAAGTGAAAAGGTTCTGCCTGAGTTAAGCTACGTAAAATAGTCTGGGTGAAAAGTACTTCTACCCAAAAATATGAGCTGGATCTCCCTAGGAAAAAAATTTCTACCTGATTTAAGCTACGTAAAAAAACCTGAGTGAAGAGTACTTCTACCCAGAACTATGAGCTGGATCCCTCTAGGCGAAAAGGTTCTGCCTAAGTTAAGCTACGTAAAACAGCCCGTGCGAAGGGTACTCCTTCCCAGAAATATGATCTGGATCCCCCTAGGCGAAAGGATTCTACATGAGTTAAGCTACATAATAATGCCTGAGTGCAGAGTACTGCTACCCAAAACTATAAGCTGGATACCTCTAGGAGAAAAGGTTCTGCCTGAGCTAAGCTACGTAAAACAACCTGAGCGAAGAGTACTTCTACTCAGATCTATGAGCTGTATCCCTCTAGATGAAAAGGTTCTGCCTGAGTTAAGCTACGTAAAAAAGCCTAGGCGAAGGGTACTTCTACCCAAAAATATGAGCTGGATCCCCTAGGCGAAAGGATTCTACCTAAGTTAAGCTACGTAAAACTGCTTGAGCGAAGAGTACTTCTACCCGAAACTATGAGCTAGATCCCTTAGGTGAAATAGTTCTACCTAAGTTAAGCTACGTAAAACACCTCGAGCAAAGAGTAGTTCTACCCGGAAATATGAGCTGGATCCCCCTAGGCTAAATGGTTCTACCTGAGTTAAGCTACGTAAAGCATCCTAAGCAAAGAGTACTTCTACTCGGAACTATGAGCTGGATCCCCCTAGGCGAAAAAGTTATGCTTGAGTTAAGCTACATAAAACACCCTGAGCAAAGAGTACTTCTACCCAAAACTATGAGATGGATCCCCCTAGGCGAAATAGTTCTACTTGAGTTAAGCTACGTAAAACAACCTGAGGGAAGAGTACTTCTACCCGGAACTATGAGCTAGAACCTGAGTTAAGTTACGAAAATGGGATGTACGAACAATACTGATGCATGATGAAAATAAAATAAAATGGAGATTTTAAGGAGCTTACATTTGGTAACATTCGTCCTTTGAGAATCTCCACTCTTCGTTGCTTTGTTCCTATTTCAAACAAAAAAAAATTGTAAGTTTTTAAGGTGGTGGTCAGTTTGTGGCCTTGATTCCCTGAGTAGTTTGAATTCACGACCACTCTGCTGTCGAGGAACTGATTTTTTCAGTGTGGTACCGTGGTGCTTGGATAATCTGTATCTATTTATGGAGACCTCTTCTTTCTGACATTTCCCCTAGTTGTTTCATACCCGGATTTCCATGGTACCTAACCCTTGTCCCTAAGGCAAGACAATTTTCCTTTAAAATCAAACTTAGTTGCCTTGCTCCCTGAACCAGTTTGTGTCCATAGAGCTTATCAACATTTCCCATGAAGAAAGTCTTGCTTGAGCGACCTTTTCAGTTTCTTTGAGACACTTTGTTCGCCTTATAAAAAGAGACGACAGATGGATTCCTACATTCGTCAATGCCACATATGCTCCAAATGCTGCTCGGTACTACGAGGAAATTGTAACCAATTTTTCAGCCATTTCTTTGCTTCGCTTTTGATGGAAAATTAGACCGAAAAGGACTCAAACAAAATTATGGGAAAAGCATAAGAGCAATTGAAAGCGAAAAAGGAATTGTGTCTAAACGAAAGGTGTCCCTTTCGGGGAGAGGAATAGGGAGACTTATTTGGAAGCGTGTTCCTACTTCAATGAATCATGACATGCATTTTGGACTGGACGCCTGATGCATCTGAGATGTCTAATTCTAAAAATTCATCGCAAATGCTCATCTTGAAACTGTCTTGGTTATGCTCATGCCGGAGTATCGGAGACCCTCATTTGTCTAGTAGCACCCTTTTGCGGGTTTTCGCTAACTGATCTCTCTCATTTCTGTACTCATCGTTTCCTTTTGGTGTCTATCTAGGTTTTCACCTATAAAACTCTCTCATTTCTCTACTCACTGTCACCTTACAGTGCTCATACGGGTTTTCACCGATAAGACTCTTTTTCCCCCCCCCTAAAATACGACATGCAGAAGGTTGCCCAACGCCCTTGGTATGGGGACTTCAAACATTCTCAATAGAAGTTCTTAACAGGGAAAATGCCAAAAGAACCTTGAACTGAATTACAACTTTTAGAAGCGTTTCTACAGAAAAAACCGTAAGATAAAACAAACTTCTGCCCCAATTTTGGAGTAATGGGAATATGGATTTTTGTTGTGATGGGACCAAACCTAGGGTAAGGATGCCTACGTATCCTTTCGGAATCAGGTCGGATGTAGTTCACTAAACTCAGAAGATTTGTTGATGATTTTTCTTCTTCTTTTTATTTTTTTATTTTTTTCTTTCTTTTTTCCTTTTTTCGATTTTGTTTTTACAAGTACACAGGCTCCAAAAAGGGGAAAACAAAGAAGACAAATACGGCTCAAAAGGGTTAACAAAAGGGTGAGACCTATTTGGGATATCGATCAATGATAGCCCTCGTCATCTCGATCTAAGAAAATCATAAGTGAAAATTCCACAGTAGGTATATATCAAACATAATATCTTTTGACTGCATTTGCATTAATAGTCATGTTTGGTACCCATCCTTCTTCATCTACCAAGTGCAAGGCCCCTTTTGGTAACGTTATCTTAATGATGTAGGGTTCTTGCTAGTTTGGGGCGAATTTCCTTTAGCTTCTACCTGGTGTGGAAGGATGCGTTTTAAAACGAGTTGGCCTACCTCAAAGTGCCTTGGGTGCACTTTCTTGTTATAAGTGCGGGCCATTCTTTGCTGGTATAATTGGCCAAAACACTCTGCCACTAACTGTTTTTCATCAATCAGTATCAACTTTTCCAAATAGGTCCTTACCCATTCTGTATCTTCAATCTCCGGTTCCACAATGATCTGAAGAGAGGGAATTTCGACTTCAGCCGGTATTACAACTTCCGTTCCATATACCAGCAGATAAGGAATTGCACCAACAGATGTGCGAGAAGTCGTGCGGTATCCCAGAAGAGCAAAAGGAAACTTTTCATGTCATTGTCTTGAACCTTGGATCATCTTCCTAAGAATATTCTTGATGTTCTTGTTTGCCGCTTCAACGGCTCCATTGGATTTTGGCCGGTAAGGGGTAGAATGGCGATGCATAATTTTAAAATACTCACATACCTCCTTAATCAAATGACTATTTAGATTGTATGCATTGTTAGTGATAATGGTCTTCGGGATGACAAAATGACAGATGATGTTGGAATGAACAAAGGCTACCACAGCTTTCTTGGTGAATGCTTTAAAGGTGACGGCTTCCGCCTACTTGGTGAAGTAATCAATTGAAACTAAAATTAATCTATGCCCATTGGAAGCCTTTGGCTCGATTGGCCCAATAAAATCCATTCCCCAAGCAACGAAAGGCCAAGGAGAGGACATGGGATGCAACTCCGAAGGAGGCGAGTGAATCAGGTCACCATGAATCTAGCATTGGTGACACTTGCGAACAAAACTGAAGCAATCTTGCTCCATAGTAATCCAATAATACACTGCCCGCAGAATCTTCTTTTCCAAAACATATCCATTCATATGAGGTCCTCATACCCCCTAATGCACTTCACTCATGATTCTCTCAACTTCTGTGGCTTCTATGCATCTCAACAAGTTCAAATCTGGGGTCCTTTTCTACAAAATTTCCCCATTCAGGAAGAAACCACCGGCGAGCCGCCTTATAGTTATTTTTTTGATTTCCTTTGGCGTACTTCAGGTATTCTCTTATTTTCAAGAATCGTTTTATGTCATGATACCATGGTTCACCATCTGGTTTTGTCTCAATTGTATTGCAGTAACCGTGTTGATTCCGAACTTGGATTTCTGGTGGATCAATATGAGTGTTGCCTGGATAAGGGAGCATCGAGGCTAAAGTAGCCAAGGCATCGACTAGATCATTGTGAAACCTAGGAATGTACCTGAACTCGATGGATTTGAATCTTTTTCTCAGGTCTTGCACACATTGTCTGTACGGAATAATCTTGATGTCTCGACTCTCCCATTCGCCTTCGGTTTGCCAGATAAGAAAGTAAGAATCTCCCCTAACCAATAGTTCATGCACATCCAGATTGAGGGCCATTTTCAAACCCATGATACAAGCTTCGTATTCTGTCGTATTATTGGTACAGAAGAACCGATCATTACATGGTAATGCTATCAAATAGTTGATATGAGGATTGGCCCGATCCCAACTCCTTTGATATTGACAGCCCCATCAAAATACATTTTCCATACATGGTTGTCATCTGGAACTAATTTCTCTATTGAGTTGATCTCTTTGTCTAGGAAGTATATGGTAAGTGACGTGTACTCATCATCAACTCGATTCTTTGCCAAATTATCTGCCAACTGGGCATTGGCTTGTGGAAGATGTAATTCAGCGGATCCATTCTGGATATGAGGTAAGTAGTGTAGGCCAAAAGATAATGTATCAGCTTCTGAGCGACCCAAGTCAAGGCGCAACATGTCTTTTCTAAAAAGGTGTACTTAACCTCATAATTGGTGAACTTCTTGCTCAAATAATAGATTGCCTGTTTTTTTTTGCATGTTGCATCATGTTGCCTTAGAACGCATCCAAAGGAATTAAGCATCACCGATATATATAAAAACAAAGGCCTACCAGGTTCAGGTGGGACCAGAATAAGGGGTTTTGATAGATAATCTTTGATCCTGTCAAAAGCTTTTTGGAAATATCCGTCCATTTGATAGCAACATCCTTTTTCAGGAACTTAAAGATGGGATCGCACGTGGTTGTGAGTTGAGCAATTAACCTACTGATGTAGTTCAACCTCCCAAGAAAATTCATGACATCCTTTTTGTTCTTCGGGGGTGGTTGATCTCAAATGGACTTTATCTCAGATGGATCTAATTCGATGCCTCTCTCGCTGACTATAAAACCGAGGAGTTTCCCAAATGGAATCCCAAATGCACACTTGGCTGGATTAAGCTTGAGGTCAAACCTTCGAAGCCGTTCGAAGAACTTTTTCAAATTGCGCACGTGATCAGCCTGTGTCTTTGATTTTATGATGACATCATCAACATATACTTCAATCTCTTTGTGCATCATATCGTGGAAAATGGTGGTCATGACCCTCATGTAAGTTTTCCCTGCATTTTTCAAACCAATTGGCATGACCCTTTAACAATAAGTACTCCATGTAATGGTGAAAATGGTCTTTTCTGCATCATCCTCATCCATTAGAATCTGGTGGTACCCAACATAACAATCCACGAACGATTGTATCTCATGATTTGTGCAATTATCTACAAGAATGTGGATATTTGGTAAAGGAAAATTATCCTTTGGACTTGCTTTGTTCAGGTCCCTGTAGTCAACACAGACTCTGATTTTTCCATCCTTCTTTGGAACAGGCACAATATTTGCCACCCAGGTGGTGTATCAGACAGCTCTAACCACATTGGCGCTCAGTTGCTTCATTATTTCCTCATTGATTTTATCACTCATGTCAATTTTAAATTTTCGTTGCTTTTATTGGGCTAATGGAAATCAGGATACATGGGAAGCTTATGAACCACTAGATCTGCACTTAAACCTGGCATGCCATCATAAGATCAAGTAAACACATCTCTGTATTGAAATAAAAGTTGAATCAAGGCATCTCTGGTTTTTTGTTTAGTGTGAATGCTAATCTTTGTTTCTCTAACATCTTCATGACTTCCGATATGAATGGGCTCAGTTTCATTGAGGTTGGTCTTAGAATTGTTTTCAATTTGTTCCAACTCTCTTTTTATTCCCTCAACAGCCTCATCTTCATGATATTCAATCTCTTGATTCATTATTTCAAAATTAGACAGAGTTTTAAGATATGGGCGTGAATTTCGCATGCATGTCATGTTATTAAAGCCGGTATTAACAAAATTGAAATGGAAACAAAATTACAGGAATTAGGAAAAGGAAAAGATAAAAAACTTAATAGGAAACTAAAATGCATTTCTTTAACTTTTAAAGGGTATAAGGTTAACATCAAAACAAAACAGTCATACTGCGATGTTTGGATTACAACCCTGAAAGTAACCTAAAATACAAAAAAGAAGCTGCAAAAGCAAACTACCAAGAGTCCTTCCTTGTGGGGAGAGGAGTTGCTTCCTAATTGTTGAGAATGGTGTCTGGGCCAATTAGTTGCATATCTACACGATTAATGCCTTTGCCAGCCTGAATCATATTCACTTCAGAAAACATCTGGCTGAGTCCATGGCAAATTTCATAAATGTTTGCCTGCGCCAAGGAATTTCGACCTTCTTGGACTTATGGCTTGATAAAAGTGTTGAAAATGTGAGGTATAGGTTGTTGCAAGACCCACCCATGCTTTTTGTGGTGCTTGGATTTGTCTTCGTCTGCTTATGTTGGCCTGAAGACTAAACCAAAAGTACCCGTGTTACTGAATGGTTGCAATGATGCCCTCAAGCCTTTTCCTGGTTCATAACCTTGTCTCATCATAAGTGCAGCCACCATTACAGATGCGGCGGAAAGACGAGGATTCATAATGGGCTTTCCTTCCTCAACATGGTCCATAAAAACCTCTTCAAAATCCTGATAAACAATGGAGTCACACCCTTCCTTGACCTCAATACAGGGGATTAACGGGTCTTTATAAATGGACGACTCGTCTTCCCTGTGAACAATAA
>ML396997.1:0-40470 GCA_005239525.1 Nicotiana knightiana
AACTACCTAAATATGCACTCTCTCTCAAGTAGATACATAATAAATAGGAAGAGTTAATCGAGAGCTCTTTCAATCAACTACAATAAGAACGTAGTTAAACAAAAAGAGATTAATCAACCAAAATATATTAATATCACCATGAATTCATCCCCAACGGTATCTACCAAAACCCAAGACTAAATAATTTAGCTACTCATGTTATTGAGAATCAAAACTAAAAGAAATTGCATAATGGAAATACAAAGTAATGAATACTAGATGTAGAAATCAATGTTTGTCACTTCTTGTGTTTTCTTGTTGAATCCTTCCGAATCTCCTCCGTCCTCCCAAAGTTGTGTTGTTTGGTGTCTATTTATATGTTTAGGGCAAACCCTAACCATGTAGGAGACTTCTATTTCAACCGGGAAACACTTAAACTAGTCAAAACTCGGATTTGTCGAACTTGGAACCCCGGGCGTTTGGACCCTAAGGCCTAGCTAACGCCAAGCTAGGGCTGGCGTTACAGCCCTAACGCCTGGCAAACGCCAGGGTAGGTCTGGCGTTTCAGCCCTAAGGCCTGGCTAACGCCAGGTAGGGTCAGGCTGTAGGGCTCTGTCGCCCGGCTATCGCCCGGGTGTCTCCTTTTGCGTATTTTTCGATGTATTTGCATCCCTTTAGCTCCGTTTCCATCTCCAATTCACCTAAACATAAAATAAACTCTATTAAGCACATAACAAGTGTATTTTTATCATTAATGCACCTCAAATGTACGGTATATCACATGTTAAACTATGCATTCTAGCCTCGCATCAGTTGGGATGCTATCATCAGTCTTATATGGATTAGGGTGATGTGATATAACCCGCAGGTGTATGTTGGAAGTGTGAATTCAGTGATTTGAAGATTGCGAGGTGATTTTTGGCACATTCGAGGACGAACGTTTATTTTAAAAGGGGGAGAATGTAACGACCCGGCCGATCATTTTGAGAATTTAAGTTCCATTCGGTGACATAAGGTCTTGTATAACTTCATATTATGTGTATCGACTTGCGTTCTAGGTTGAATTCAGTTACCGGATGATTCAGAATCGAATTGGAAGAAGGATTCTAGTTTTGGAAGCTTAAGCGGTGAGAAGTTGATCGGAATTTGACTTTTGTGTAAATAGCTCCGGAATGGGTTTTGGATGATCTCAACAGTTTTGTGCGGTGGTTTCGAACTTAGGCGTGCGTCTGTATTTGGATTTGGAGGTTCGTGGGGTAATTTGGAGCATTTCGGTGAAAAGTTGAAGTTGGAAAGTTGAAAGGGCCAATGGTTGACTTCGGTGATATCGGGGTCGGAATGTGATTTCGAGAGTTGGAACGGCTCCGTTATGTTATTTGGGACTCGTCTACAAAATTTTCTCATTTCGGGTTGCTTTGGTAGGCGCCGCGCGAGTTTTAGAAGTCGGAATATTTGAAAGTTCACAAGTTCGATTCATGGTGCGATTCGTGGTTTCATCGTTGTTTGATGTGATTTGAGGCCCCGAGCGAGTCCGTGTTAGGTTATAGAACTCGTTAGTGTGTTTGGACGGGGTCTCGGGGGTCTCGAGTGTGTTTCGGGTGGGCTACGGGCCAATTTCTTCTATTTTTGGATTGCTGGTTTCTGATGTATGGTGTTCTCTTTCGCGCTTGCGTAGTTCCAGTAACGACCGCGTAGTGTTCTGTTGATCTACCCCATTTTTTCTTCATCGCGTTCTCATAGTACCATTCGCGATCGTGGAGATCTTCTTTCTTCTTCTTCGCGTTCGCATTTGTTCCCTTGTATTTGCGTTGTGGAAATTAGGAGTTGGGGGTTGTTGGCTATTTCTTCTTCGCGCTCGCGTAATCTCCTATCCATTGTTCATCGCGTTCGCGAAGGGTCTTCTTGGCAGCCTCATTCTTATCTTCTTCCTGAACACGATCCTATCAGAATATAAGTTTTCCAAATCGAGGGTTCAGCCATTTTAACCATATTTTGACTTGTAGCGCTCGGTTTTGAGCAATTCCTTGTGGGATTTTCAAGAAAATCGATTGGGTAAGTGTTCTTCACCTAGTATTTTATATATCCCATGATTTTATCTTCAGTTTTATCGTTTAATTTGTGTTTTAAGTTGAGGAAAATGTTGGTTTTTGAAGAAAATTTTCAAAATGAAAAATCATGATTTGGGGGACGAAATGGTATCGGAATTTGATAATTTTAGTATGGTTGAACTCGTATCGGAATGGGTGTTCGGGTTTTATAAAATTTGTCGGGTTCCGAGGTGCGGGCCCGTGGGTCGACTTTTGGGATTGATTTTTATATTTTTGTAAAGATTGAAACTTTATGATCGGGAATAGTTTTTTATGAGTTTTATTTGTGCTTTGAAGTTATTTTGGTTAGATTTGAGCCGTCTGGAGGTCTTTTTCCCCGAGAAGTTCATTTTTGAGTATCGGATTGTCTTCTTTGAGGTAAGTATTGTATACGGCCGAAATAGGAGGAGCCCGATTTCGAGGTCTCTATTATGCTTCAAGCCCGAGCTCGAAGGGTTCAAAGTGAAGTCGAATCCGATCCCAGAATGTACACTTCGGGAAAGCACATCGAAGGCCCATCACGGCCTACCTCGGGGCTGTACAAAATCGATGACCATCATGGAAATGCGGTAAATTCCCAAGGACACATGGTTGGGACTAATAGGAATTGTAAGAAATAGTACAACTCCGTACTAAACCGTTATACAGTTGTACCAATAGTATTCTTTGTCATAATTAGAAAGGTACCATATTAAGGGTTTTCCCCTCCTATATAAAGGGGACCCCAATCATTTTGTAAAGGATGATCAATACACTGCTATAGAATATTCTACTCTACTTTTTGTTGTGTCCAAGTTTATTCTTCAACTTTATTGTCGTTCATTCATGGTTCTTCATTTATTGTTCTTCGTTCATTTTTTTTCATTCATTGTTCTTTATTTATTATTCTCAATCCATTACTATCGACCAACCTCGAGCCCGTGAGACTGTCGAACTCGAGGCCCCAGCATTTTGACGACGTTGGTTTGGCTATCATTTCTCCTTACTTATGCTTATCATTTCTTGATTATTTACTAGTATTAAAATAAATCACATATTTTTAGAACTATAAATCAAGTATAATTGTTAAAACCATTTTCGAGGTAAACAGTTTAGTGCCCACCGTGGAGCTAAAGATAATAGTGATTATTTTGGTGCTAGTTTTCTGATAACACACGTTATTATTCACACATTTTCTTGTCCAAAGATTCTTTGATTTCAGGTTAAAATATGTCTAACTCAGAAAACGCATATGGAAATGACGATCTTGGGTTCCATGGAGAAAATAGTGCAACAGCTTCAGGGGTCGGTGTGCCACCGCTAAACCCTGGGTTAGCACCAGCACCAAACCTTGTCGGCGTAGGTTCACACATTGTTTTGCACGTCAATTTGAGTACTAATATTGAAGGAAGTGTACGTGGAGAGTACCAACCTGACGTACAAAGAACACAGGCCCGATATGAAGTCAGCCTACAAGTCATTTTTGAGATGTTGCAAGCACAACAAGTTGCTATCGCCCAATTGCAGAGTCAGCAAAAGACTCTGAGCACAGTAGGATCGGAAATAGCTCCCCGAGTTGAGCCAACACCAAAAAGATCGAGCAATAGTGGGTCATGAACTGACCCCACCATCATGAGGATGCTCGAGGAACTCACTAAAAGGGTCGAGTCGAGAGAAAAGAAGATAGAGGATAATGACAAGAAAGTAGAAACCTGCAACTTGAGAGTCGACCAGATCCCGGGAGCACCCCCGATTTTGAAGGGAGTGGATTCAAAGAAGTTCGTGCAGAAACCATTCCCACCAAATGCGGCTCCAAAGAAATTCCGAAGAAGTTCAGGATGCCTGACATCCCAAAATACAATGGGACCACAGATCCCAATGAGCATATTACCACATATACTTGTGGTATAAAAAGAAATGATTTAAAGGACGACGAGATCGAGTCTATCCTGTTGAAGAAATTTGGAGAAACCTTATCCAAGGCGGCCATGATGTGGTATCATAACCTCCCCCCGAACTGCCATGTTTCTAGATTCATTTGTGAAGGCACATGTTGGCCCATAAAAGTTTCTACAAGGAAGTCCGATGTGTTCAAAATCAAAAAAAGAGAGAATGAGATGCTAAGAGAGTTCGTATCCCGTTTCTCGATGGAGCAAATGGAATTAACATCAGTCTCCGATGACTGGGCAGTGCAAGATTTCACCCAAGGACTGAATAAACGAAGTTCAATAGCTTCGAAGCAGCTGAAGTAAAACTTGATCGAGTATCCCGCCGTAACTTGGACAGATGTTCACAACAGGTATCAATCAAAAATCAAGGTCGAGGACGACAAATTGGGAGCCCCCTCGGGCTCGGTGTATCCAAACAGGCTATTAGCAAAGGAGTCAAGAAATTTAGAAAGGGAGCCGAGGGCGAATAAGGAGAGATACCAACCTTATATCGAAGACCGAAGAAACACCTCGAGGCGTAATATACCTCAAAATGATCGAAGGGCGGATCGAGGCCAAAGTTTCCGGGGACTCATGAGCAAAATCGGGTTCGACAGGCACTCGGAACCATTGGAGGCACCCCGATTGTCAGAATACATCTTCAACGTCGATGCCTCAGAGATCGTATTAGCCATAGGCAAGATTAGAGATACCAGATGGCCCAAGCCCATGAAGTCAGATCCTTCCCAGAGGAACCGCAACTTAATGTGCAAATACCATGGCACTCACGGTCATAGGATTGAAGTTTGCAGACAGCTTCGAGAAGAGGTAGCCCAATTGCTCAATGAAGGGCACCTTCGAGAGTTCCTCAGTGACTGGGCCAAGAATCATTTTTGAGAGAGAAATGCAAATAGGAAGGATGATCAAGAGAAGTCGCAACACGTCATTCATATGATCATCGGAGGAGTCGACATCCCAAAGGGACCCATATTCAAACGAATGAAAGTATCCATCACAAGGGAGAAGCGATCTTGGGACTACATTCCCGAGGACACCCTCACATTCAGCAAGGAAGACATCGAGGCCTTATCTCAGCCTCATAATGATGCATTGGTAATCTCTATCCTTTTAAATAAAATTCAAGTTAAACGTGTGCTAGTGGATCCAGGTATTTCGGCCAATATAACCAGGTCGAGGATTGTGGAGCAGCTCGGGTTTCTCGACCAAGTCATACCCGCCTCTCTGTCTTGAATGGATTCAACATGGCGAGTGAAACAACGAAGGGGGAAATCATCCTCCTAGTCAACATGGCGGGGATCATACAAGCCACCAAATTTCATGTCATCGAAGGTGACGTGAGGTACAATGCCTTACTTGGAAGGCCATGGATACAGAGCATGAGAGCGGTACCATCTAATCTTCATCAAATGATGAAATTTCCAACAAAGGATGGCGTAAAAATGGTGTATGTAGAGCAACATGCGGCTAAAGAGATGTTCGCAGTACATGACTTGGCACCAGTATCGGCTCCATCTACCTCGGAGAAGTTAAAAGGCGAACAAGTAGCTAAATAGAAATCACAGTCCATACCCTCGGTTGAGCCCGAGGGTCAGGTGATCGATGAACAGGTGGTAAAGGACGGAGAAGAAGACTTCCTCACCCCCCGAGCCTTCGTTTCCCCCGAGGAATCAGATGCAATGAAGTCCACTATCGAAGAACTCGAGCAGGCATTATTGATCGAGCATCTTCCAGAACGAAAGGTATACCTGGGAACGAGACTAACCCCCGAACTCAGGAAAAACTTATTCAATTTCTTATGATAACACTGATTGCTTCGCTTGGTCCCATTTAGATATGACAGGGATCCCACCGGAGGTAACCATCCATCGATTGAGTGTCGATCCCTGGTTCAAACCAGTGAAGCAAAAAAGGAGGCCTCAATCCGAGGTAAAGCATACATTCATCAAAGATGAGGTAACTAAGCTTCTTAAAATAGGATCCATTAGGGAGGTAAAATACCCCGAATGGCTAGCTAACGTATTAGTAGTCCCTAAAAAGGGAAATAAACTCAGAATGTGTGTAGATTACAAAGATTTGAACAAAGCATGCCCTAAAGATTCTTTCCCACTTCCAAACATTGACCGTCTAATAGATGCTACGGCTGGCCACGAGATACTCACTTTTCTCGACGCTTACTCCGGGTACAATCAAATCCAAATGAACCTGGAGGACCAGGAAAAGACTTCGTTTATCATGAAGTATGGCACATATTGCTATAATGTAATGCCCTTCGGGCTAAAAACACAAGATCTACATACCAACGCCTAGTTAATAAGATGTTCGAACATCAAATAGGTAAATCTATGGAAGTTTACATTGATGACATGTTAGTTAATTCCCTGTGCGCAGAGGACCGTTTGACTCATTTGCATGAAGCGTTTGATATCCTAAAAGGATACAACATGAAGCTTAACCCCGAGAAATGTGCTTTTGGAGTCGGCTCGGGCAAATTTTTGGGCTTCATGGTGTCAAACAGGGGGATCGAGATCAACCCCGACAAAATCAAAGCCATTGAGGAGATCACCATGGTAAAACAATGTAAAAGCAGTACAGCGGCTGACCGGGCGGATAGAAGCCTTAGGTCGATTCATCTTGAGGTCCTCGGATCGGAGTCATCACTTTTTCTCCCTTATCAAGAAGAAAAAAACTTCGAGTGGACTCCGGAATGCCAACATTCCTTGGAAGAATTAAAACTATATCTCTAGATCCCACCTTTGCTCCATACCCTGAAGGAGGATGAAACAATATACTTGTATTTGGTCGTGTACGAAGTTGCGGTAAGTGACGTGTTGGTTCGAGAAGAACAAGATATGCAATTCCATGTTTATTACACAAGTCGGACCCTGGGAGATGCTGAAACCAGGTATCTACACTTAGAAAGTTGAAACCATACTTTCAATGTCATCATATATGTGTGTTAACTACATATCCACTTCGAAACATCTTGCATAATCCTGAATTATCGGGCTGATTGGCCAAATGGGCCATCAAACTTGGAGGGTACGATATCGAATATCGACCTCAAACGGCTATCAAGTCTCAAATTTTGGCAGACTTCGTGGCCGATTTTACGCCTATCCTCGTGCCCCAAGTAGAAAAAGAACTCTTGTTAAAAACAGGCACATCATCGAGGGTATAGACCCTCTTCACTGACGATGCCTCGAATGTGAAAGGGTTCGGGCTCGGTATAGTTCTAAAACCGCCTACGGGCGGCATAATTAGGCAATCCATAAAAACATCAAAGTTGACTAACAATGAGGCCGAGTATGAGGCCATGATTGCAGGTCTCGAACTAGCCAAGGGCCTAGGAGCAGAGGTCCTCGAGGCAAAATGTGACTATCTTTTGGTAGTTAACCAAGTAAATGGAAGCTTCGAAGTTCGAGAAGACAGGATGCAAAGATACTTAGAAAAGCTACAAGTGACCTTGCATCGCTTCAAAGAGTGCACCCTGGTCCACATACCTTGAGAACAGAATAGCAAGGTCGATGCACTCATGAACTTGGGATCCTCGATTGAAAAAGATGACATAATCCCGGGAACTGTCGTACAACTATCAAATTCGGTGATCGAAGAAGGCCATGCAGAAATCAATTCAACGAGTCTAACATGGTATTGGAGGAATAAGTACATCGACTACTTGAAACATAGGAAGCTCCCCACGGACCCAAAAGAATCAAGGGCTCTTCGAGCCAAAGCAGCCCGATTTTCACTCTATGAGAATGGAACATTATATAGGAGGACCTTCGACGGGCCACTAGCAGTGTGCTTAGGACCGGGGGACACTGACTATGTGCTACGAGAAATCCATGAAGGCACTTGTGGAAATCACTCTGGTGCTGATTCTTTAGTTTGAAAGGTAATCAGAGGGGGGGTATTACTGGGATAGCATGGAAAAGGACACCAAGGATTTCGTTCGTAGATGTAAAAAATGCCAAATATTTGCACCGATAATACATCAACCTGGTGAACAACTACACTTAGTCCTATCCCCGTGCCCATTTATGAAATGAGGGATGGACATCGTTGGCCCCTTACCAACGGCACCAGATAAAGCTAGATTTATCTCGTTTATGACTGACTACTTCTCGAAATGGGTAGAAGCGCGGGCCTTCGAGAAGATAATAGAAAAAGAAGTCATCAAATTCATATGGGACCACATCATATGCCGATTCGAGATCCCCTCCGAGATTACGTGTGATAATAGGAGCAGTTCATCGGCAACAAGGTGACGAAATTCCTCGAGGATCATAAAATCAAAAGTATTCTATCGACGCCTTACCACCCAAGTGCAAATGGTCAAGCTGAGTCCACAAACAAAACTGTCATTCAAAACTTAAAGAAAAAGTTAGAGAATGCGAAGGAGAACTGGAGAGAAGTGTTGCACGAAGTACTGTGGGCATATCGAACAACTTCGAAGTCAAGTACAGGGGAGACCCCATTCTCTTTAGTATATGGGTCCGAGGAATTGATACCAGTCGAGGTTGGGGAACCAAGCGTCAGATTTCAGCATGCCACCGAGGACTCAAACAACGAGGCCATGAACACCGCCCTTGAGCTACTAGATGAAAAGCGCGAGGTCATACTAGTTCGAATGGCCGCTCAAAAACAAAGGATCGAAAGGTACTACAACAGAAGAACGAACCTCCGCTACTTCGGATTCGGGGACTTAGTTCTAAGGAAAGTCACCCTCAACACTCGAAACCCATACGAAGGGAAGCTAGGCCCTAGTTGGGAAGGATCGTACCGCGTCCTCGGAGTAGTAGGCAAAGGGTCTTACAAACTTAGAACCATGGAAGGCGAGCAACGGCCAAGCAATTAGAACATATCGATGCTCAAACGATATTATTGCTAAGGTATAACCTTCTCTCTTTTCGTTTATATTTCATACTAACTTGTTGCAGGTGTTTGATTGAGAGGAATCAAACCACCCTTCAGCTCGAAGACCTTGGGTTTTAAAGCATGCGTTGCACTCTTTTTCCCTTAGATCAAGTTTTATCCCAAATGAGTTTTACCAGCAAGGTTATTAATGAGGAAACATCTATATGCTACCTAAGGAAAACTCAACAAGTATTCAAGGCTTCTTTTTCAATCAACCTCGAATACTGGGGGGCATCAACCTCGGAGGTTACCTTTTCGAACAAAACAATTTATGCCAAAGAGGGCCTCGATAGGAGAATTTTGTAATGAACCAAACGGTCAAATGAACCGTGTCCATGTAGAATAGACGAGACCCCAAGGGAAAAAACATGTACGCATTATTCGAAGAATCATTCTTATTTATCAAAACACATTGTGCCTCAAAGAAATTTACTGTTTTCACATGAAGCGGCTCAAGGGCAAAAAACTCCCGAACACTCGGGGACTGTCATCGACAATCAACTTATCGAGTCATCAAAGACTCAAACTTATAAGACCTCAATGAGGCAATATAGAATCATAAGACCTCAATGAGGAAACATCAAACTTATAAGACCTCAACGAGGCATACTCAAACTTATAAGGCCTAAAAAAAGGCATCCCCGCGATATTAAGGCCAAGGCTACATATCCGAACTTATAAGACCCCTAAAAAGGCAGATCCTCGATATTAAGGCCGAGGTCATCTCACCTAGGGACTAAAGGCTACGGCCAAATATAAAGACTACGATCAGATAAAAAGCTACGGCCAAAATAATGCGGCTCGGAGACGACCGACTTCCGCCATAAAACTAAAGGCCTTTAAATACTTCGAAAAAACCGGTTAAATCAGGCTACCCTCGGCATAAGCAAAGGGGCTTCGATAATATCATGTCCGAACAATGTAAAGGCTTCGAGAAAATCAGTCTTCGATAGAACCTCATGAGGTACTCAATTATCGTCGCACATCAACTTGTAATCGAGGTTCCTATCAATCGAACCGTCAAAAAGTCGGACGGATATAAAAACATGCCAAGGCGTAAATAAATTTTTAAAAGTCTTTAGCCAGAATGGGGGAAAATTATAGCCATTTTAGAGGTCGAATTGACCCAATAGAAAAAGAGCCTAAGGGCCGATTTGTAAGAGCCTAAGGGCTGATTTGTAAGAGCCTAAGGTACGATTTGTAAGAGCCTAAGTGCTGATATGTAAGAGCCTAAGGGCCGAATTGAAAAGAGCCGATGTATTAAAGCCTAAGGGCCGATACCTAAAAGAACTTAAAGGTTGAAGCACACTGTGCTCGAAACCTCACCTAGTTCGAACTCGAAAGTCTCGATCTAAATATTAGCTCGAAGATCAAACCCTAAGTGGTCACTTATTATCGGTCATCGATCAAAGCACAAAAACCTAAGGGTTTTATATCCTAATTCCAATGCATCGGACTGATCGTCAACAACATCAAATCTCAAAAGCAAAGTGGAAATTAACTCAAAGACAGAACAAAGATTTCCTTATATCGAGATAATGGTACAACAATACATTTACAACACTCTCACATGGAGCCCTTTACAAAAATCAAAGAAGATCTAGTCTACCGTCAGGGACTTTGTCTTTTCCCCTTCGGGGATTTTGTCTCCATTAATCCCCTCGGGACCAGCCTCCTCATCAGTCTCTTCTTCATCATTTTCAGCATCGGCTTCATCATCGGAATAAATGAGGAACTTGGCACCAATCTCGTCTACCCTGGCATGCTCTATCTCCTCGGAGAGATCGAAGCCCTTGGCATGGATCTCCTCGGGGGTTTCCCTCCTGGATCTGCATCGGACATAGTCATTTCTTCTCTTATCTCGGTCGGAGCCCCCCCTCAACTCCATTTGAGCATCAATAGCATCTTTCAAATAGATGGCTACCATCTTGTCGGCTTTGGCTTGTATCTCCTTGGCTTCGGCTCAGGCTTCCACAACCTCGGCCTTCGCCTTCGTGAGACTAGTCTCGAGTTCGGTTATCCTGCCCACTTGAACTGAATTGCTCTATCGAGCATTACGAAGTTGAATTTCGAGATCAAACACTTTTGCCAATGCATCTTTTTTTGCCGTAGTGAGGACGTCCATCTGCGCCTTCCATTCATTGCATTCGGAGTTGACCTGAGTGACCTCGCTCCGAAGACGTTCCAGCATTTCTACCTTCTGATGCAACTGAGTCATTGAAGTGTTAGACTCCGAAGATGGGAGAAGGAGCCCGTATTTTTTCAAAACATAAGTTACCTTCTTCTCTAGCTTGTCTTCATAAACATGTGCTCTGTCCAACTCAGATCGAAGATGCCTCAACTCCCTTTCCTTTTTGTCACATAAAAGCCTAAAGGACTTCTCCTCATTCGAGGACCTATGCAACTTGTCCTCACAGTGACACAAATCAGTCTTAAACTTGTTGAAGGCCTACAGAAAGGAAATTTAGATTAGATAAAAGAGGAAAGTATGAAGTTAGAAAGGTTGTGGAGCTATTAGAAACTTACAATTGAGCAAAGCCGTTGAGCTTCCTCGAAGATCAAGTTTGCATCTGCTGATTCAGCCTCATCGACCCTAGTAAAGCAACCTTGAAAAGGGTCGTTTTCACTCGGGACTCTACTTAAGTCGGGCGTCTTTAGGTCTCGAGCGTCCCTTATAGTTTTTTTGAAAAATGATGGAAATGACGGTGAACGACCTGCTGTCACGACCTCGGGGAAATCACCTGAGGCGCTCTGATTGGGTTGAGGTGTGTCGAAGCCTACTCATTTCGGGGTATTTCCCAAAGTCTGAGAGGCAGTTTCCAAGTCAGGCAATGAAGGGCCTTCGTCCCTTCTTTCTTTTGGAATTCCTCCCTCGAGGTTACGGGCCTCGGTTCCGGTAGGTTTAATAGCCTCGGAACATTTTCTAGTTCGAGTCACCAACGTCGAACCCTCTAAATCATCGTCATCATCGCCCACGGACCGCGGGCAAGGTCAAAATTCTCGTTGATGACCACATTCTTCTTGCTCCTCCTAGGAGGCTCTGTTTTGCTTTGAGCATCCTCACTCTTTGAGGATCTTTTTCTCTTATTGCCTTTCTTTGGCTTCGAAACCGAGGGTTCTTCTTCCTCCCTGGGCGGGTGCAGCCTTATCTCAGAAAACTTACCAATACCTACGACCAAGAAGTTAGATCATATGAAGAAAGGTATTTTCACGTACCATAGTGCTTCGCCTCCCATTTGCCCTTTGACAAATCCCGCCATTTGCATTTGTCATATGTCAAAGTAGCTGCCAATTTGCGAACCCAGCCCACGAGTTTGAGGACCACGTTAGGCATCCACGGGACCGCTGAGAGAAGAGAAAAAGAATAGTTATACGAAGTTTAGCAAAATTGATGAGAGGGAAATAAAGCACAACATTCTACTCACGTGTGAAGTTCCATTTCTCGGGGAACGGTAGGAGCTCCGAGGGGATGACACTGATTGTCCTCACTCGTATGAATCGGCTCATCCAGCCTCGATCCCTGTCCTCGTCGTTACTAGTGAAGAAGGATTTGGTGGACCGAAGTTGAAGCTTGATCAGACCTCAAAAATGCTGAGGTCGATACAATCAAATAAGGTGGCTGAGGGTGAACTCGATCCCAGCCTTTTCAGCAAAAAACCTCATCATTAGCAGGATCCACCAGAAGGACAGATGGATCTGGTCCAGGGTAACTTCGTACCTTTGGCAAAACTCGAGCACGAGTGGATCGAGGGGACCTAATGTAAATGGATATGTATACACGGTCAGAAATCCCTCTATGTAGGTCGTAATATCCTCTTCACGAGAGGGTATTTTCAGAACGGCCTCTTCTGCCCATCTGCACTCTCTCTTCACAGCTTCGAGGTGTCTCTCCTCGATTGATCTTATATACCTCGAGGCATATTCTCGAGGGCCAGGGACATCATGTAATGACCCGGTAGTTCGTTTTGAGAGTTAGCGCCCCAATTCCCTAATAACTGCTTTCCCATGTCTAATTCTTCTTTTGGGACTTGTCGGAACGCTGAGTGGTGACATTTGGAGAGTTTTTGGACACATGGTCCTTTCTATGTGAGTTTAAGCTTTAGAAATCGGGTCCTAGTCAGAGCTGTGTGAAGACGAATCCGAAATGGAGTTCCATCAACTCCGTTAGCTCCGTTGGGTGATTTCGGGGTTAGGAGCATGTTCGGAATGTGTTTTCGAGGTCTGTAGTAGATTTAGGCTTGAATTGGCGAAAGTTGGAATTTTGGTGATCTCGGCCGAGATGAAATTTTGATATCGGGATCGGAATGGAATTCTGAGAGTGGTTGCAGGTCCATAGTGTCATTTATGACCTATGCGTAAAATTTGAGGTCATTCGGACTAATTTTGGCATGTTTCGGCATCGGTTGTGAAATTTGGAAATTTCATAAGTTCTTTGGCTTGAATCCATGCATAATTGGTGATTTTGATGTTATGCGATGTGTTTTGAAGGCTAGACTAAGTTTGAATGAGGTATTAGGACTGGTTGATAAGTTTGGTTAAGGTCTCGGGGGCCTCAGGTGTGTTTCGGATGCTCAAACGGGCAAGTTCATCCGCGATCACGTATCGCGAGAGTTCATCCGCGATCGCGTAGAGTAAGCTGAGGCAGGCAGGATTTTTTATATGCGATCACACAAGTTGTTTCGCGATCACAGTTTTTGGGCAGACTAGTCTCCGCGTTCGCATAGCCCATGTCGCGATCGCATAGAATACCTTAGGCAGCGGAAGATTTGAGTATTATTCTACGCAGTCGCGTGAAGCCAACCGCGATCGCGTAGCTTTGACTAGATAAGGTCCACAATCGTGAGAAGTACTCTGCGTTCGCATAGAGGAATTTTAGGCGCGTGTTGAAATACCCTTCACGATCGCGACTGGAAGTACGCGATCGCATAGAACAAAGAACTGGGTAGAATCTTGAAAACCCAAGTTGAGGTTTAAGCCATATTTCACATTTTTTAACTTGAGAGCTCGGGAAGTGTGATTTTTGGGGAGATTTTCACCTGAGAAATTTAGGTAAGTGATTGACTAATTTACATGATTATACTCTTAGTTTACCCTTTTAAATTCGAATTTTATGGTGAAAAGATTGGAGAAAATTTGGTAAAGTTCCTAGGCCAAGTTCTTGAGTTATGATCGGGATATTGATATCCAATTTGAGTAATTCTTATATGGTTTGACTCGTGAGTGAATGGGTGTTCGGAATTTATAATTTTTACCCGATTCCGAGATGTGGGCCCGAGGGACTTTTTGGTCAATTTTCCTAATTTCGCGTGGTAGCTTCTAACTAATTAGCTATTTTGATTCCTTAAAGTGATATTTACATTATGCAATCGAATTGAACAGATTTGGGCCACCCGTAGTCGTAAACGCATGGCAAGAGCGTGGTTTTGGCTTGAGTAGCGCAATCGAGGTAAGTGGCTTGCCTAACTCTGTGTTGGGGACTTCCCCTCAGGTTGTTGTGATACTATTTTGTTATATGGGCGCCGTGTACGTGAGGTGACGAGTGCGTACACGGGCCATTATAGCTAAAACTCCATTTTTCCTTCCATGACATAAATCATTTTTATTCCTATTTCACTGTTCCATGTACTAATTGTGTTGTTTAGATTAGGAAGGAGCATGTCTACCTGTTTTACTAGAATTTCTCCTAACTGTCACTACGCTCACCATGTTTAGGTAGTTTTATCCGTATTCTTTCCTGCAATTTTTCCTGAACTATTTAAATAAACAGTATCTGGTATTCATTCGCATTGCATATTTAAATTGGTACTACAGACGAGATTCTGGGAGCTTTCCCCCTGTACTGCATTGCAAATTTAAATTGGGACTACGGACGAGATTTCGGGAGCTTTCCCCCTATATTTCATTGCATATTTAAATTGGGACTACGGACGAGACTCCGGGAGCTTTCCCCCTGTACTGCATTGCATATTTTCTACTGTGAGATACGTTGTGCTGAGCCGAGGGATCCCTATTGCTATTTTCCTTCAGCTCATTATTTCTACTATTTTGCCTCAGCTTATTATATCTCTCTGTTCAAATTTTAAACTGCTTTACTCTAAAAATCCAGTAGAGCCTTAACCTGACCTCGTCACTACTTGACTGGGGTTAGGCTTGGCACTTACTGGGTACTAATTTGTGGTGTACTCATGCCCTTTCCTGCGCATGTTTTCCATGTGCAAATCCAGGTACCATCACTTTGTTTTGTGGCTAGGGGTCCGAGCAGCGGTTTTGAGGAGACTGAAAGGTAATTATGCCGCGTCCGTAGAGTCCCTCGAGTCACCTTCCACTCCAGACTTAAATAGATTTTTTCTCCATGTATTTATTTACATTGTATAGATCATTTGAGATAGAGCTTGTGACTAATATGATATTCCAGGTTTTGGGAGTCAAAATTTGTACATACCGAGCGGCTATGTTATATCTACTTAATTTCTTTTCTGTCTTTATTTTATTGATTCTATTATTTCTGCAAATTTAGGCTTACCTAGTCGTAGAGACTAGGTACCATCACGATACCTTTCGGAGGGTAAATCGGGTCGTGACAAGTTGGTATCAGAGCATCTAGGTTCGTAGGAGTCATAAGTCACAAGCCGATTTATTAGATTCTCGTGGATCGGTGCGAAGAGGTCTGTGTTTATCTTCGAGAGGCTATGTAACTGTTAAGAACAATCATATTCTTTGGAATTCCTTATCGTGCTAGTTACTGTCATCCAAATTCTAAAACTCTATTCTACTCTTGCTCACAGATGGTGCGGACCCGTACCGGACGTACTGATTATCAAGCACCTGAGCCCCCAGTCAGAGCCACCAGAGACAGGGGAAATGGTAGAGGATGAGCACGCGGTGCAGCCCGAGCACCGGCGATAGCAGGGACGGAGGAGCCCTCATCAGCTATAGTTGGAGGGGCATAGGAGGTCCCTACTATTACTCCAACCCTCCAGGAGACTTTGGCTCAGTTCATGAGCGCTTTCAGTACTCTGATCAGGCGGGACTACTCCCGATAGCTCCTGCTACATCCCAGGCCGGGGGAAGGGCACAGACTCCCGCAGTCCGTACTCCTGAGCAGAGGGTCCATGTTGGGTAAGTCCCGGAGTATATTTCTATGCCCCCAGCGGCTCCAGTTCAGCATGATGCTAAGGTAGCTACTTCTAAGGCCGAGCAGCTCCGACTTGATAGGTACAAGAAGTACCACCCACCTGACTTCAGCGGACTAGCTTCAGATGATGCTCTAGGTTTTCTTAGGAGTGTAATCACATTCTCCGCACTATGGGTATTGTGGAGACGAGTGGGGTTTCTTTCACTACCTTCCAGCTGAGGGGAGAGGCTTATCAGTGGTGGAACATCTTTGAGATGAGTAGTCCAGAGGAGGTAGCCTCACTTACTTGGGATCTCCGAGATGTTTTTGCTAGAGTTTGTCCCTCAGAGCCTCAAGGATGCTTGGCGTGCAGAGTTTGAGTACCTACGCCAGGGTACCATGGATGTATCAGAGCATGCAATCTGTTTCAATGACTTGGCTTGTCATGCGCCAGCTTTAGTCTCCACGATCAGAGAGAGGGTTCGACGCTTCACTGAGGGACTTCACCCCAGTATTCGGACCGGTATGGCCAGAGAGCTGGAGACAGATATCACTTACCAGCAGGCCATGAGTATTGCCCGAAGGATTGAGAGTATGTTAGCCCAGGACAAGGAGGAGAGAGAGGCCAAGAGGTCTCGAGAGACTGGTCATTTTTCGGGAGTTCGTGCACCAACAACACGCTATGGTAGGGGTTTTGTGAGTCGCCCTGTTCATTCAGCTCTTCCAGCAGCCAGTGGTATTCTAGCTCCTTCTAGACCTCAGGAGCGTTATTATGCACAACCAGTATCTTATGTGCCTCCTGCTCGAGGTACTATCACCGGCCAGTCCAGTAGGCCAGTTCAGAGTCAGAACTAGCTGCCACGTCCTCCGAGGGGTTGTTTTGGGTGTGGTAACTGATGCGAGACTAAACTGTGATATACCTTACATTTTATGTGCATTAATGATAAAAATACACTTGTTATGTGATTAATGGNCCTTGCCACGTGATCAAAGATTTCCCCAGAGCTAGGAGGGGTTCACCATCTCAAACTTATCAGACCCCACGTGCTCCATCGGGTCCTCCAGCTATTCTTCAAGCCCCCACTGCTACCCCACATTCTTAGACATCCCGAGGTGGAGGTTGGGGAGGTCGAGGTCGCCCTAGAGGGGGAGGTCAGGCCAGGTACTATGCTCTTCCAGCCCGTTCAGAGGCTGTTGATTCAGATTCAGTCATCACAGGTATTGTCCCTGTTTGTCATAGGGATGCATCGGTATTATTTGATCCAAGTTCTACGTATTCATATGTGTCTTTTTATTTTGCTTCACACCCGGGGATATCTCGGGATTATTTGAGTTCCCCCATTTATGTTTCTACTCCCGTGGGAGATTCTTTTGTTGTGGACCGCGAATATCGGTCGTGTTTGATTGTTATCAGTGGTTTTGAGACCAGGGATGATCTGTTATTACTCAGTATGGTAGACTTCGATGTTATCTTGGGCATGAATTGTTTGTCCCCCCATTATGCTATTCTTGATTGTCACGCTAAGACCGTGACGCTGGCTAAGCCAGGTTTACCAAGGTTAGAGTGGAGAGGTTCCTTAGCGTATACTCCCTGCCGAGTCATTTCTTTTCTTAAGGCTCAGCGGATGGTGGAGAAGGGGTGTGATGCGTATTTAGCCTATGTGAGAGATGTTAGTGTTGATACTCCTACAGTTGAGTCAATTCCAGTTGTGCAGGACCATCCTAATGTTTTTCCTGCTGATCTTTCGGGTATGCAGCCCGACAGAGATATTGATTTTGGCATTGATTTGTTACCGGGCACTCAGCCCATTTACATTACTCCCTATCGCACAGCTCCTCCTAAGTTCAAGGAGTTGAAGGAGCAGTTGCAGGAGTTGCCTTGTAACGGTTTCATCAGGCCCAGTGTATCACCTTGGGGTGCTCCGGTATTATTTGTAAAGAAGAAGGATGGTTCAGTGCGTATGTGTATTGATTACCGGCAGCTGAATAAGGTTACAATGAAGAAAAGGTACTCATTGCCTCACATTGATGATTTATTTGACCAGTTACAGGGTGCTAGGGTATTCTCCAAGATTGGTCTGCGTTCGGGCTTTCATCAGTTGAAGATTCGGGAGCCGCACATCGCGAAGACTGCGTTTAGGACCAGATATGGCCACTATGAGTTCCTTGTTATGTTAATTGAGTTGACCAAAGACCCAGCAGCCTTTATGCACCTGATGCACAACGTATTTCGGCCTTATCTTGATTCCTTCGTAATCGTGTTCATTGATGACATCTTGGTATATTCTCGGTCCCAGGAAGACCATGAGAAGCATTTGAGGACTGTGCTTTAGACTTTGAGGGAGAAGAAATTGTATGCCAAATTTTCTAAGTGTGAATTTTGGCTTGATTCTGTGGCATTCTTAGGCCATGTGGTGTCTTGTAATGGGATCCAGGTAGATCCAAAGAAGGTGGAAGCAGTGCAGAGTTGGCCTAGAACGTCTTCAGCTACTGAGATCCGCAGTTTCCTTGGTTTGGCTGGGTACTATCACCGTTTTGTGGAGGGATTTTCATCCATTGCAGCACCGATGACCAGGTTGACTCAAAAGGGTGCTCCATTCAGGTGGACTGAGGAGTGTGAGGAGAGCTTTCGGAAGCTCAAGGCAGCTCTGACTATAGCTCCGGTGTTGGTATTGCCTACGGGTTCAGGGTCCTACACCGTCTCTTGTGATGCTTCGAGGATTGGCCTCGGAGCGCTGTTAATGCAGGATGGTAGGGTAATTTCCTACGTGTCCAGACAGTTGAAGGTGCATGAGAAGAATTATCCAGTTCATGATCTCGAGTTGGTAGCGATTGTTCATGCCCTGAAGATATGGCGTCATTATTTATACGGTGTTCCCTGTGAGATTTTCACTGATCACCGAAATGCAGCACATATTCAAGCAGACGGACCTCAATTTGCGTCAGCGGAGATGGTTGGAGTTACTAAAGGACTATGACATCACTATATTATACCACCCGGGGAAGGCCAATGTGGTGGCCGACGCCTTGAGTCATCGGACGGAGAGTTTTGGGAGTTTGGCATATCTTCCGGCAGTTGAGAGGCCCTTAGCCTTGGTTGTTCAGCCCTTAGCCAGTCAGTTCGTGAGATTGAATCTTTCTAAGCCTTGCCGGGTATTATCTTGTGTGGTTTCTCGGTCTTCTCTTTATGAATGTATCAAAGAGCGCCAGTATGACGATCCCAATCTTCTGGCTCTTCGTGATAGAGTTCGGCGGGGTGATTCCAGGGATGTGACTATTGGTGATGATAGCGTGATGAGGATACAGGGTCGTATCTGTGTGCCCAATGTAGATGGGCTTCGGGAGTTGATTCTTGAGGAGGTCCGTAGCTCGCGGTATTCCATCCACCCGGGTACCACGAAGATGTACCAAGATCAGAGACAACACTATTGGTGGCGAAGGATGAAAAAGGATATAGTGGAGTTTGTAGCCAAGTGTCTCAACTATCAGCAAGTGAAATATGAGCATCAGAGACCGGGAGGGATACTTCAGCAGATTGAGCTTCCAGAGTGGAAGTAGGAGCGGATCACCATGGACTTCGTGGTTGGACTTCCTCGGACTTTGAAGAAGTTCGATTCTATTTTGGTGATTGTGGATCGGCTGACCAAATCAGCCCATTTCGTTCCAGTGTTGACTACATATTCCTCTGATAAATTGGCCGGGATTTATATCAAGGAGATTGTGCACCTCCATAGTATTCCAGTCCTATCATCTCAGACAGAGGTACACAGTTCACTTCACGGTTCTGGAGAGGCATTCAGTAGGAGTTAGGCACCAGGGTGGAGTTGAGCATAGCCTTTCACCCTCAGAAGGACGGACAGTACGAGCATACGATTCAGATTCTTGAGGATATGCTCTGTTCTTGTGTGATGGATTTTGGAGGGTCATGGGACCGATACTTTCCACTTGAAGAGTTCGCTTATAATAATAGTTACCAGTCCAGCATGCAGATTGCACCATATGAAGCTTTGTGTGGTAGATGGTGCAGGTCTCATGTGGGATGGTTTGAGTCGGGCGAGGCCTGATTGTTGGGTACAGATTTGGTCCGGGATGCCCTGGACAAGGTGAAGGTGATTCAGGAAAGGCTTCGCACAGCTCTGTCCAGGCAGAAGAGCTATGCAGACCGGAAGATTCGTGATTTGGCATTTATGGCTGGTGATCGGGTTTTGCTTCGGGTATCGCCTATGAAGGGCGTCATTAGGTTCGGGAAGAAGGGTAAGCTGAGTCCGAGATTTATTAGCCCTTTTGTGGTCTTGCAGCGGGTTGGGGAGGTTTCTTATGAGTTGGCCTTACCTCCCAACCTAGCAGGAGTTCGTCTGGTATTCCACGTCTCTATGCTCCAAAAGTATCACGGTGACCCGACCCATGTTTTGGATTTTAGTTCAGTCCAGTTGGACAAGGATTTATCATATGTCGAGGAGCCAGTAGTTATATTGGATAGACAGGTCAGAAAGCTCAGGTCAAAGAATATTGCATCAGTAAAGGTTTAGTAGAGGGGTCATACGGTCGAGGAGGCGACTTGGGAGACCGAGCAGAATATGCGCAGTCAGTACCCTCATATTTTCACAGCTTCAAGTATGTTTCTATACTCGTTCGAGGACGAACGATTTTCTTAAGAGGGGTAGAATGTAACGACCTGGTAGGTTGTTTTGAGAGTTAGCGCCCCAATCCCCTAATAACAGCTTTCTCCATGTCTAATTCTACTTTTGGGACTTGTCGGAACGTTGAGTGGTGAAATTCGGAGAGTTTTAAGACACATAGTCCTTTATATGTGAGTTTAAGCTTTAAAAATTGGATCGTAGTTAGAACTATGTGAAGACGGATCCAGAATGGAGTTATATCGACTCCGTTAGCTCCGTTGGGTGATTTCGGGGTTAGGAGCGTGTTCGGAATGTATTTTCGAGGTCTGTAGTAGATTTAGGCTTGAATTGGCAAAAGTTGGAATTTCAGCGATTTCGGCCGATAGATGAAATTTTGATATCGCGCTCGGAATGGAATTCCGAGAGTGGTTGTATGTCCATAGTGTCATTTATGACTTGTGCGTAAAATTCGAGGTCATTCGGACTAGTTTTGGTGTGTTTCGGCATCGGTTGTGAAATTTGGAAATTTCATAAGTTCTTAGGCTTGAATCCATGCATAATTGGTGATTTTGATGTTATGGGATGTGTTTTGAAGGCTATACTAAGTTTGAATGAGGTATTAGGACTGGTTGGTAAGTTTGGTTCAGGTGCCGGGGGCCTCGGGTGTGTTTTGGATGCTCAAACGGGCATTTAAGCCTTAAGTGTTATTACTGGTTTTTCTGGTTTTTACAACAGCAGTCATTTGTTCATTGCGATCGCGTGAGTTCATCCGCGATTTCGTAGAGTAAGCTGAGGCAGGCATTATTTGTTATATGCGATTGCACAAGTTATTTCGCGATCGCAATATTTGGGCAGACTAGTCTCCGCGTTCGTATAGCCCATATCGCGATCGCATAGAATTCCTTAGGCAGCGGAAGATTTGAGTATTGTTCTACACGGTCGCGTGAAGCCAACCGCGATCACGTAGCTTTGAGTAGATAAGGTCCACGATCGCGAGCAGTACTCTGCGTTTGCATAGAGGAATTTTAGGTGCATGTTGGAATACCCTTCGCGATCGCGACTGGAAGTACGCGATCGCATAGAGCAAAGAACTCCGCAGAATCTTAAAAACCCAAATCGAGGTTTTAAGCCATATTTCACATTTTTGAACTTGAGAGCTCGGGAAGTGCGATTTTATGGGAGATTTTCACTAAGAAATTTAGGTAAGTGATTCCTACTCGGTTTAGACTAATTTACATGATTATACTCTTAAATCTACCCTTTTAAATTCGAATTTATGGTGAAAAGATTGGAGAAAATTGGGTAAAGTTCCTAGGCCAAGTTCTTTAGTTTTGATCGGGATTTTGATATCCGATTTGAGTAATTCTTATATGGTTAGACTCGTGAGTGAATGGCTGTTCGGAATTTATAATTTTTACCTTATTTTGAGATGTGGGCTCGGGGGACTTTTTGGGCAATTTTCCTAATTTCACGTAGTAGCTTCGAACTAATTAGCTATTTTGATTCCTTAAAGTGATATTTACATTATGCAATTGAATTTAATAGATTTGGGCCACACATAGTCGGATATGCGTGGCAAGAGCATGGTTTTGAGTTGAGTAGTGCAGTCGAGGTAAGTGGCTTGCCTAACTCTGTGTTGGGGACTTCCCCTTAGGTTGTTTTAACACTGTTTTGTTATATGGGCACCGTTGTACCTGAGGTGACGAGTGCGTACACGGGCGACTGTTTCTAAAACTCCATTTTTCCTTCCATGACATAAATCACTTTTATTCCTATTTCACTGTTTCATGTACTATCTATGTAGTTCAGATTAGGAAGGAGCATGTCTACCTGTTTTACTTGAGTTTCTCCTAACTGTCACTACGCGCACGATGTTTAGGTACTTTTATCCGTATTCTTACCTGTATCCGGTATTCATTCACATTGCATATTTAAATTGGGATTACAGAAGAGATTCCGGGAGCTTCTCCCCTGTACTGGATTGCAAATTTAAATTGGGACTACAGACGAGATTCTGGGAGCTTTCCCCCTGTACTGCATTGCATATTTAAATTGGGACTACGGACGGGACTCCGGTAGCTTTCCCCCTGTACTTCATTGCATATTTGCTACTGTGAGATACGTCGTGCTGAGTTGAGAGCTCCCTGTTGCTATTTTACTTCAGCTCATTATTTCTACTGTTTTGCCTTAGCTTATTATATCTCTCTGTTCAAATTTTAAACTGCTTTATTATAAAAATCCAGTAGAGCCTTAACCTGACCTCGTCACTACTTGACTGGGGTTAGGCTTGGCACTTACTTGGTACCAATTTGTGGTGTACTCATGCCCTATCCTGCGCATGTTTTCCATGTTCAGATCAAGGTACCAGCACTTCGTGTCGTGGCTAGGGGTCCGAGCAGCGGTTTTGAGGAGACCGAAAGGTAATTCTGCCGCGTCCGCAGAGTCCCTCGAGTTACCTTCCACTCCAGACTTAATAGATTTTTTTTCCATGTATTTCCTTATGTTGTATAGACCATTTGAGATAGAGCTTGTGACTAATGTGATATTCCGGGTTTTGGGAGTCAAAATTTGTACATGCCGAGCGGCTATGTTATATCTACTTAATTCTTTTCTGTATTTATTTTATTGATTCTATTATTTTTGCAAATTTAGGCTTACCTAGTCGTAGAGAATAGGTATTGTCACGATACCTTTCGGAGGATTAATCGGGTCATGACAAGTTGGTATCATAGCATCTACGTTCGTAGGAGTCACAAGTCACAAACCGATTTATTAGAGTCTCGCGGATCGGTGCGGAGACATCCGTGTCTATCTTGGAGAGGCTATGTAACTGTTAAGAACAATAATATTCTTTGGAATTCCTTGTCGTGCTAGTTACTGTCATCCAAATTCTAAAATTGTATTCTACTCTTGCTCACAGATGGTGTGGACCCGTACCGGACGTATTGATGATCAGGCACTCGAGCCCCCAGCCAGAGCCACCATAGGCAGGGGCAAGGGTAGAGGACGAGCACGCGATGCAACCCGAGCACCGGCAAGAGCAGGGATGGAGGAGCCCCCGACAACTACAGTTGGAGGGGCACAGGAGGTACCTACTATCACTCCAGCCCTCCAGGAGACTTTGGCTTAGTTCATGAGCGCTTTCATTACTCTGACTCATGTGGTACTACTCCTGATAGCTCCCGCTACATCCCAGGCCGGGGGAGGCGCACAGAAAACCACAGCCCGTACTCCTGAGTAGAGGGTCCATGTTGGGCAGGTCCCTGAGTAAATTCATATGCCCTTAACGGCTCTAGTTCATCATGATGCTAGGGTAGCTGCTTCAGAGGCCGAGCAGCTCTGACTTGAGAGGTACAAGAAGTACCACCCACCTGACTTCAACGGACTAGCTTCAGATGACGCTCTGGTTTTCTTGAGGAGTGTCATCGCATTCTCCGCACTATGGGTATTGTCGAGACGAGTGGGGTTTCTTTCACTACCTTCCATCTGAGGGGAGCGGCTTATCAGCTTAGTAGTCCAGAGGAGGTAGCCTCACTTACTTGAGATCTCCGAGATCTTTTTGATAGAGTTTGTCCCTCAAAGCCTCAGGGATGCTTGGCGTGCAGAGTTTGAGCAGCTACGCCAGGGTACCATGACTGTATTAGAGTATGCAGTCTGTTTCAGTGACTTGGCTCGTCATGCGCCAGCTTTGGTCTCCACGATCAGAGAGAGGGTTCGACGCTTCATTGAGGGACTTCACCCCAGTATGGCCAGAGAGCTGGAGACAGATATCACTTACCAGCAGGCCGTGAGTATTTCTCGGGGGATTGAGAGTATGTTAACCTGGGACAAGGAGGAGAGAGAGGCTAAGAAGTCCCGAGAGACTGGTCATTTTTTGGGAGTTCGTGCACCAATAGCACGCTATGGTAGGGGTTTTGTGAGTCGCCCTGTTCATTCAGCTCTTCCAGCAACCAGTGGTATTCCAGCTCCATCTAGACCTCAAGAGCCTTATTATGCATCACCAGTATCTTATGTGCCTCCTGCTCGAGGTGCTATCACCGGCCAGTCCAGTAGGCCAGTTTAGAGTCAGCACCAGCTGCCACGTCCTCCGAGGGGTTGTTTTGGGTGTGGCGACCTCGCGACGTGATCAGAGATTGCCCCAGAGCTAGGAGGGGTGCACCATTTCAGACTCATCAGGCCCCACGTGCTCCACCAGGTGCTACAGCTATTCTTCCAGCCCCAGCTGCTACCCCACCTTCTCAGACAGCCCGAGGTGGAGGTCTGGGAGGTCGAGGTCGCCCTAGAGAAGGAGGCCAGGCCAGGTACTATGCTCTTCTAGCCCGTTCAGAGGTTGTTGCTTTAGATTCAGTCATCACAGGTATTGTCCATGTTTGTCATAGAAATGAATCGGCATTATTTAATCCAGGTTCTACGTATTCATATATGTCTTCTTATTTTGCTTCACATCTGGGGATATCTCGGGATTCTTTGAGTTCCCTCGTTTATGTTTCTACTCCCGTGGGAGATTCTCTTATTGTGGACCGCTTATATTGGTCGTGTTTGATTGTTATTAGTGGTTTTGAGATCAGGGTTGATCTGTTATTACTTAGTATGGTAAACTTTGATGTTATCTTGGGCATGGACTGGTTGTCGCCCCATTATACTATTCTTGATTGTCACACGAAGACTGTGACTCTGGCTATGCCATGTTTACCGAGGTTAGAGTATACTCCCCGTCGAGTCATTTATTTTCTTAAGGCTCAGCGAATGGTGGAGAAGGGGTGTGATGCATATTTAGCCTATGTGAGAGATGTTAGTGTTGATACTCCTACAGCTGATTCAGTTCCAGTTATGCGGAACCATTCTGATGTTTTTCCAGCTGATCTTTCGGGTATGCCGCCCCATAGAGATATTAATTTCGTCATTGATTTGTTACCGGGCACTAAGCCCATTTACATTCCTACATATCGCACGGCTCATCCTGAGTTGAAGGAGTTGAAGGAGAAGTTGTAGGAGTTGCTTGATAAGGGTTTCATCAGGCCAAGTGTATCACCTTGGGGTGCTCCAATATTATTTGTAAAGAAAAAGGATGGTTCGATGCGTATGTGTATTGATTATCGGCAGCTGAATAAGGTTACAGTGAAGAACAGGTACCCATTACCTCACATTGATGATTTATTTGACCAGTTATAGGGTGCCATGGTATTCTCCAAGATCGATCTGCGTTTGGGCTATCATCAGTTGAAGATTCGGGAGCCGAACATCCCGAAGACTGCCTTCAGGACCAGATATGGGCACTATGAGTTCCTTGTTATATCATTTGGGCTGACCAATGCCCTATCAGCCTTTATGCACCTGATGCACAACGTAGTTCGGCCTTATCTTGATTCCTTCGTCATCATCTTCATTGATGACATATTGGTATATTTTTGGTCCCATGAGGACCATGAGCAGCATTTGAGGATTGTGCTTCAGACTTTGAGGGAGAATAAATTGTATGCCAAAATTTCTAGGTGTGAATTTTGGCTTGATTCTGTGGAATTCTTAGGCCATGTGGTGTTTTATGATGGGATCAAGGTAGACCCAAAGAAGGTGGAGGCAGTTCAGAGTTGGCTTAGACCGTCTTTAGCTACTGAGATCCGTAGTTTCCTTGGTTTGGCTGGGTACTATCACTATTGTGTGGAGGGATTTTCATCTATTGCAGCACCGATGACCAGGTTGAATCAAAAGGGTGCTCTGTTCAGGTGGATTGAGGAGTGTGAGGAGAGCTTTCAAAAGCTCAAGATAGCCCTGACTACAGCTCCGATGTTGATATTGCCTACGGGTTCAGGGTCTTATACCGTCTATTGTGATGCTTCAAGGATTGGCCTCGGAGCGGCGTTGATGTAGGACGGTAGGGTGATTGCCTACGCATCCAGACAGTTGAAGGTGCATGAGAAGAACTATCCATTTCATGATCTCGAGTTGGCAGCGATTGTTCATGCCCTGAAGATATGGATTCATTATTTATACGGTGTTCCCTGTGAGATTTTCATTGATCACTAGAGTTGCAGCACATATTCAAGCAGAAGGACCTCAATTTGCGCCACCGGAGATGGTTGGAGTTACAAAAGTACTATGACATCACTATATTATACCACCCGGGGAAGTCCAATGTGGTGGCCAACGCCTTGAGTCGCCGGGCGGAGAGTTTGGGGGAGTTTGGCATATCTTCTGGTAGTTGAGAGGCCCTTAGCCTTGGATGTTCAGTCATTTTCCAGTTAGTTCATTAGATTGAATCTTTCTGAGCCTTTCCGGGTATTATCTTGTGTGGTTGCTCTATCTTCTCTTTATGACCGTATCAGAGAGGGCCAGTATGACGATCCCAATCTTCTGGTTCTTCAGGATAGAGTTCGGCGGGGTGATGCCAGGGATATGACTATTTGTGATGATTGCGTGATGAGGATGCAGGTCCGTATCTGTGTGCCCAATGTAGATGGGCTTCGGGAGTTGATTCTTGAGGAGTCCCATAGCTCGCAGTATTCTATCCACTCGGGTACCGCGAAGATGTACCAGGATCTAAGACAACACTATTGATGGCGAAGGATGAAAAAGGATATAGTGGAGTTTGTAGCCAAGTGTCTTAACTGTCAGCAAGTCAAGTATGAGCATCAGAGACCAGGAGGGTTACTTCAGCAGATTGAGCTTCCAGAGTGGAAGTGGGAGTGGATCACCATGGACTTCGTGGTTGGACTTCCTCGGACTTGAAGAAGTTCGATGTTATTAGGGTGATTGTGGACCGGCTGTCCAAATCAGCCCATTTCATTCCAGTGTTGACTACATATTCCTCCGGGAGGTTGGCCGAGATTTATATCAAGGAGATTTGTGCCTCCACAGTATTCCAGTATCTATCATCTCAGACAGAGGTACACAGTTCACTTCACGGTTCTAAAGAGCCGTTCAGCACGAGTTAGGCACCAGGGTGGAGTTAAGCATAGCCTTTCACCCTCAGACAGACGGGCAGTCCGAGCCCACGATTCAGATTCTTGAGGATATGCTCTGTGCCTGTGTGATGGATTTTGGAGGGTCATCGGACCGATATTTGCCACTTGCAGAGTTCGCTTATAATAATAGTTACCAATCCAGCATTCAGATGGCACCATATGAGACTTTGTATGGTAGATGGTGCAAGTCTCCAGTGGGATGGTTTGAGCTGGGAGAGGCCCGATTGTTGGGTACAGATTTGGTCCAGGATGTCCTGGACAAGGTGAAGGTGATTCAGGAAAGGCTTCGCACAACTCAGTCTAGGCAGAAGAGCTATGCGGACCGCAAGATTCGTGATTTGGCATTTATGGCTGGTGATTTGGTTTTGCTTTGGGTATCGCCTATGAAGGGTGTCATGAGGTTCGGGAAGAAGGGTAAGCTGAGTCCGAGATTTATTGGCCCTTTAGAGTTATTGCAGCGGGTTGGGGATGTTGCTTATGAGTTGGACTTGCCTCCCAACCTAGTAGGAGTTCATCTGGTATTCCACGTCTCTATGCTCCGGAAGTATCACTGTGACCCGTCCCATGTTTTGGATTTCAGTTTAGTCCAGTTGGACAAGGATTTATCATATGTCAAGGAGCCAGTAGCTATGTTGGGTAGACAAGTCTGAAAGCTCAGGTCAAAGAATATTCCATCAGTAAAGGTTCAGTAGAGGGGTCATCCGGTCGAGGAGGCGACTTGGGAGACCGAGCAGGATATGCGCAGTCAGTACCCTCATCTTTTCACAGCTTTAGGTATGTCTCTATACTCTTTCGAAGACGAACGATTTTCTTAAGAGAGGGAGAATGTAATGACCCGGTAGGTTGTTTTGAGAGTTAGCGCCCCAGTCCCCTAATAATTGTTTTCCCCATGTCTAATTCTGCTTTTGGTACTTGTCGGAATGTTTAGTGGTGGAATTCTGAGAGTTTTTGGACACATAGTCCTTTACATGTGAGTTTAAGCTTTAGAAATTGGGTCGTAGTTAGAACTGTGTGAAGACGGATCCGTAATGGAGTTTAGTCAACTCTGTTAGCTCCGTTGAGTGATTTCAGGGTTAGGAGCGTGTTCAAAATGTGTTTTTAAGGTCTGTAGTAGATTTAGGCTTGAATTGGCGAAAGTTGGAATTTCGGTGATTTTGGCCGATATATGAAATTTTGATATCGCGCTCGGAATGGAATTTCGAGAGTGGATGTAGGTCCGTAGTGTCATTTATGACTTGTGCGTAAAATTTGAGGTCATTCGGACTAGCTTTGGCGTGTTTCGGCATCGGTTGTGAAATTTGGAAATTTCATAAGTTCTTAGGCTTGAATCCATGCATAATTGGTGATTTTGATGTTATGGGATGTGTTTTGAAGGTTCGACTAAGTTTGAATGACGTATTAGGACTGGTTGGTAAGTTTGGTTGAGGTCCCGGGGGCCTCGGGTGTGTTTTGGATGCTCAAACAGGCATTTTAGCCTTAAGTGTTATTACTGGTTTTTCTGGTTTTTACAACAGTAGTCATTTGTTCATTGCGATCGCGTGAGTTCATCCGCGATCGAGTAGAGTAAGCTGAGGCAGGAAGGATTTGTTATATGTGATCGCATAAGTTGTTTCACGATCGCAGTGTTTGGGCAGACTAGTCTGCGCGTTCGCATAGCCCATGTCGCGATCGCATAGAATTCCTTAGGCAGCGGAAGATTTGTGTATTGTTCTACGCGGTCGCGTGAAGCCAACCGCGATCACGTAGCTTTGAGTAGATAAGGTATGTGATCGCGAATATTACTCTGCATTCACATAGAGAAATTTTAGGCGCGTGTTGGAATACCCTTCGCGATCGCATAGAGCAAGGAACTGGCAGAATCTTAAAAACCCAAATCGAGGGTTAAAGCCATATTTCACATTTTTGAACTTGAGAGCTCGGGAAGTGCGATTTTTGGGGAGATTTTCACCTGAGCAATTTAGGTAAGTGATTCCTACTCGGTTTAAACTAACTTACATGATTATACTATTAAATCTACCCTTTTAAATTCGAATTTATGGTGAAAAGATTAGAGAAAATTGGGTAAAGTTCCCAGGCCAAGTTCTTGAGTTCTGATCGGGATTTTTATACCCGATTTGGGTAATTATTATATGGTTAGACTCGTGAGTGAATGGGTTATCAGAATTTATAATTTTTACCCGATTCCGAGACGTGGGCCCGGGGGACTTTTTGGGCAATTTTCCTAATTTCGCGTAATAGCTTCGAACTAATTAGCTATTTTGATTCCTTAAAGTGATATTTACATTATGCAATTGAATTGAATAGATTTGGGCCACCCGGAGTCGGATACGCGTGGCAAAAGCGTGGTTTTGAGTTGAGTACCGTAGTCGAGGTAAGTGGCTTGCCTAACTCTGTGTTGGGGACTTCCCCTTAGGTTGTTTTGATACTGTTTTGTTATATGGGATCCGGGTACATGAGGTGATGAGTGCGTACACAGGCCATTGTTGCTAAAACTCCATTTTACCTTCCATGACATAAATCATTTTTATTTCTATTTCACTGTTTCATGTACTAACTGTGTAGTTTAGATTAGGAAGGAGCATGTCTACCTGTTTTAGTTGAATTTCAACTAACTGTCACTACGCGCACCATGTTTAGGTAGTTTTATCTGTATTCTTGTCTGCGATTTTTCCTGAACTGTTTAAATAAACTGTATCCGGTATTCATTTGCATTGCATATTTAAATTGGGACTACGGACGAGATTCTGAAAGCTTTCCCCCTGTACTGCATTGCATATTTAAATTTGGAATACGGACGAGATTCCGGCAGCTTTCCCCCTGTACTGCATTGCATATTAATTGGGACTACGGACGAGACTCCGGGAGCTTTCCCCCTGTATTGCATTGCATATTTGCTACTGTGAGATATGTTGTGCTGAGCCGAGGGCTCCCTGTTGCTATTTTCCTTCAGCTCATTGTTTCTACTGTTTTGTCGTAGCTTATTATATCTCTCTGTTCAAATTTTAAACTGCTTTACTATAAAAATCCAGTAGAGCCTTAGCATGACCTCGTCACTACTTAACTGGGGTTAGGCTTGGCACTTACTGGGTACCAGTTTGTGGTGTACTCATTCCCTTTCCTGCGCATGTTTTCCATGTGCAGATCCAGGTACCAGCACTTCATTTCGTGGCTAGGGATCCGAGCAACGGTTTTTAGGAGACCAAAAGGTAATTCTGCCGCGTCCGCAGAGTCCCTCAAGTCACCTTCATTCCATACTTAAATAGATATTTTTTTCATGTATTTCCTTACGTTGTATAGAGCATTTGAGATCGAGATTGTGACTAATGTGATATTCCGGGTTTTGGGAGTAAAAAATTGTACATGCCGAGCGGCTATGTTATATCTACTTAAATTCTTTTCTGTCTTTATTTTATTGATTCTATTATTTCTGCAAATTTAGGCTTACCTGGTCGTAGAGACTAGGTGCCGTCACAATACCTTTCGAAGGGTAAATCGGGTCGTGACACATCATGGGTTTTTCCTATGGTAAAGTCCTTCTTCAAGGAAAAGCTACTTAGAATGAGATCATTGAGCGCCGACGGTTTGCCACCGGGTGGACGGGAAATGGAAGTGGAGGTTCCTTCTTTCTGAGGAATGGATTTGGATGTTTTAGTAATAATTTCTTTAGAAAAATAAGGATAAGATGAAAAAACCAACACAACTTTGAACTAATACGGTGGAAGAACTGGTGGTGAAAGGGAAGTTATAGAAGAAAATTATTGCTGCATAATGGTAAAGTTCTTAATGAGAGAGGGAAGCAAGTATATATAAAAGAAAATTGACGACTATTCATTGATATTGATGGTCGACCACCCCTGACAACCAATTATAGCTTTTGGGGAAGAGAACCGGCAGGGCGCTTCAGTCATTTCAGCGCTTACATCATAGGAGTGATGTAATCATAAAGAGCATCGAAGGGTCGAGAATTCAAAATCGTTTCTTATCACTTCATTCTAAGAAATGCGGGGACTATCTATATACGGTCGAAATCGGAGGAGCCCGATTTTGAGGTCTCTATTATGCTTCATGCCCGAGATCGAAGGGTTCAAAGTGAAGTTAAATTCGATCCCAGAATGTACACTTCAGGAAAGCACATCGAAGGCCCATCACGGACTACCTCGGGGTTGTACAAAATCGATGACCGTCATGGAAAGGCGGGAAATTCCCAAGGACACGTGGTTGGGACTAATAGGATTTGTAATAAATAGTACAACTCCGTACTAAACCGTTTTACAGTTGTACTAATAGTATTCTTTGTCAAAATTAGAAATGTACCATATTAAGGTTTTTCCCCTCCTATATAAAGGGTACCCCAATCATTTTGTAAAGGATGATCAATACACTGCTATAGAATATTCTACTCTACCTTTTGTTGTGCCCAAGTTTATTCTTCAACTTTATTGTTGTTCATTCATGGTTCTTCATTGATTGTTCTTCATTCATTGTTTTCCATTCATTGTTATTCATTTATTATTCTCAATCCATTACTATCAACCGACCTCGAGATCCTCGAGACTGTGGATTTTTGTCATGCGATTGTTGATATGAGGATTTGCACGAGGTTTCTGTCGTGTCGTGATTACTATTGATATTGCACATGCGACGTGACAAGGTGGTATATGTATATGTGGGTTGTGCGAGACAAGGTGGGAACATGATTATGCGCATGTGGCGAGACAAGGCGGGCATATACTTCACTATTGCACACGTGGCGAGACAAGGTGGGTTTTGTCAGGGGTTGAATTGTGATTACTTGTGCTGGCATGGGGTCATTCTTGTCGTTGATACTTGTGTAGTGTTACACTTACTTATGTGAGATTAATTTTGTGAAAGTTGTGAGAAAACCTCTTATGTGTTGTCCATTCCTATTTCTTATGCTTATTAGTTGTTTGAAACTATGCTAGGACACTTGCACAAGCATACACGTAGGAAGCCCTCTTATCGGATTAAGGTTTCCCTTGCTATTGTTGAGTGTAGATACCCTCTTTTTACTTGCCTCCTATGTGCGAATGACTCTACTTGGCACATGAGTCGTCCGTGCAGTTATTAACTGAATTGAGGGCACAAGATGCCAAATGATAGGGTTCAGATATTGGGACCCATGAGTTGTGATTTGTCCGAGGTTCGGTACCTCGTTAAGTTGACTACAACCTGATGTAAAAGCAGTTGTAATTGCTGAGTTATTACTTGTACTCGTTGTAGATGTGATTCCGGATTTATGTTGTGTTCCATTCACCCTTATCTGTTATTTTATGATTTTTTGATGATACTTGTTGTTTCCTCCCTTATTACTGTATTGTTAGCCCTATTGCGTAGTCTTTATATAGATATCATATTCCGTTGTTTCAATACTTATACTTGTTCAGTTCATTAGACCAGTGGGTGTCTCGACTGTTCCTCGTCACTACTTCATCGAGGTTAGTCTTGATACTTACTGGGCACCGTTGTGGTGTGCTCATACTATACTTCTGCATATTTTTGTACAGATTCTAGGTATTGCATAGCCGGTTGACCATTAGCTAGCAGTGCAGATTGCTGTTGTGGAGACTCAAGGTAAAACCTGCTACAACGTTCGTGGGTTTCGGAGTCACCGTCCTATTTTGTTCAAACACCATTTTATTTATTTCTGAATAGTTGTATTTAGAAGTTATAGTAAAAATTTTGTAGAGCTTATGACTTGTACTTCCGGATTTTGGAAATATGTTTATTATATAAAGAATTCATTTCATAAATTATTAGAATGCTAAATTATTGTTGTTTTATTTACTGTAAGTGTTAGTCTTACCTAGTCCCTAAGACTAGATGCCATCACGATACCCAACAGAGGGGAAATTGGGTCATGACAATAAAAAAACGTTACAGCCATTTTATGGATGACGATAATAGTTCATTAGTCAAAATTAATTAAAATAAATACATTTAAAAAGCTCAGTATAAATATTAGGCTAGAAAAATAATTAAGATTATCCTGTATTATTTAGTTATTATTTTAATTTTAATTATAGTGAACTTTAAATTCAACCAGATTTATGTCCATTTAAAATTTTGATAAATTTGTGATGTACAATATCTCTTTTTATTCAAGTCAATTATATCATATTTTTGAGGCGCGAAGGAAGAAGCTATGAGTTGATCAAAATCGGGGTTAAATGTATGTGTTGTTTGAATTTAAATTTTTACATCAATTTTTTAAATAGATTTTATTTTATTATGGTTTTCGTTATATGCTTGAGAAATTTATGTATGACAATATTTTTTCCTTTATCGATCAATCTAAATATGGTTAAAATTATTTATTTTCAAGAACTTCCCTTTTAGATTTTTATTTCATAAATTTTTAGTAAAATTTTAATTTATAACTTAATTACATTTAATTAATAATATATTATTAATTTTTTAATTATATACTTATTGAAATAGGTACGTGTTGCGCGTACACTGGAAATAGTACAAGAGAAAGGACACGAGACAATGTATGAAGTACCACTAACTACAATATCCCCTTACGGGGCCACATCGTGCAATTGTTTGAAATATTTGTCAATATGAAGTGTGAAACACGTTCAACAATAAAAACCTAGAGCAGGGTAGTCGTTGGAGTCTAGTTCAAGTTCGCGAATTCTTGTGATAAAATATAGGACAAATATATAGACAATCCCTTAAACGTGTTTCAAAAATTTCATATAGATACCTACCCAAAACCATGACCTACTTAGCACTCCATCATCTCTATTGATGTGAAATTTCAATAATAAATAAATTGATCAACTCTTGAGATATACTTCGACTGAACAAAAAATCAATTGAGTTCACAATCTTGTCTTTTACTCGGCTACGTAGTGAAAAACCATTAATTAGGTAAAACTTTGATTGCAGTTTGATTTTAAGAAAGCATATTCTCTTGGTTTGATTTTCATTTTCTCCAAAATATGTCATGGGTAATGATATCTGCAGATTCTCTTTTGTGAATGAGCAAAATATTTTACAAACAAACACACAAGGGACTAACTAAGTTCTTTTTCCTCTTATGGTTTGCTAAAGACTACAACTATCCAAACACTTAGGGGTCATTTCAATGGTGTAGGCAGAATTTTACTTAAGCAATATCACTATTTGAAAAAGCAAGCAATGAAAAATTCACGAAAATAATTTCTTTTAGGAAAACAACCATTCAAATCATAGTAAAAATATGTGATTTCGAGGTCGAAAAGGACCTTCTTGAACATATGCTTTTAATAGTGAAATATTGTAATTCAAATGATATTTTTGAATTGTTAAATTTTTACTTTGATCAAATTTTAAGGACGACTTTGAGATATTGAATTTAATTTTGAAATAATGAAAGACATTATAGAAAAATATCTCCGGAAAAATTGAGCTGAACTACAAATTAAATTATCAATTAGACAAAAACTGTACATAAATCATAGCATTTTACCCACAAAGAAAAACGATAAACATTATTAAGAAATTCTAACCAAAATGAAAAAAAGAGAGCAACTTAAATGGGAACAACATCGAGCCCGATCCCAATCCTTAGCTTTGTTTTTCTTTGGACCTCCACCGAAGAAAAGATCAGTATTTCCGAAAGAAACAGTGTATGAAGACATGATAGTAAAAGGTTAGTAAAAGAAAAGTTTTGCTAAGGAAGTTGAAGGTTAGGGAGGAGTTCTAAGCAAATTTAGAGAAGAAGAAAGATTTATGAAAGCTGTAAAAGTGAAGAAGTAAAAATGATGAGTAATAGAAAAGTTATAGACGGCAAAATCATTGTTCATGATTACCTAGAAAATCGGCGAAATCATTTGCTGAATCGCGGGGCAACACGTGTTTGGAGTATTAAATGCGAGAAAACGTGCGTCCTTTCAAGTGTCAGAGACTGTTCATGAGCTTTCCCACCAAGAAAGTAATCTTCATCTACTTCCAGGTAACACTAAGTTGCGTCATTGGAAAGTAGGGGGACTATCTGTATGGGGTAAAATTGATAATAGGTGGTCGAATGATAAAATGACACGTGGTATTGAAGATAGGCAAAAGGTAAAGTCAGGAAATAGCTAATACCGGATGCAACGTGTGTGCCGGTACTAAGTGAATTCCAAAGGAAACATAGTCGGCAATAGAATTTCAAAAATTCGACATCATATGGCATTCAATGAGCAGTCATTACGGTTTATATTTGCTAGCATTCAATGAACAGCCGTTACAGAGAATATTGCATTCAAAACATGTCGTTATATAGTCATCAATGATACTTTTATTCTCATTTAAGAGAGCTGGATATTAGGATCTTGTTTCCCTAGGCAGAGTTATAAATAGCAGGGTTAACAGCCATTGTAAGAGGACAAAAGATTCTGCACACATAAGCTATATTTTACTATTCTGCTCTCAATTTAACAAATTTATCACCGCTTTATCATTTTTTTTTTGCTTCTGCTCTCGTAAAACCTGAGTTCAGTACGAGGCTTGCTATCTTCTTTAATTTTAATTGTTAAAATATTTGTTTAATTATTACTTCTTTATCCTTTTTGAATCGAATTGATTCCCTTGTCTATAAATCATGTTACAAATTCAACTGTACCGTTTTACAGGTAAACAATTTGGCGCCCAGCATGGGGTATAGACAGTTGCACAACACACACAATGTTGAAGTATGCGTAGAGCGGGAAGAGTTGTCCCTACGTGATGACTCAATCAACGAGACCTGCAATGAAGGGGACGAGATGACCCCGATTCGTGAACGATAGTATCCTCGGTGTCTCTCCCCTTTTTCTCGCGAAATCGGGTTTCGACACGTAACAACTCTTTTAAGGAAGGTGTTAAAAGAGAGAGTCGCCATCTAACGGGTTTGAGGTGTGTTAGGGCACCTATTTGCAAATAACTCTGGTTTAGCCAGTTTGTGTCACCAAAGATCGGGTAAGGGCTCAAATTACCTCGAGGAGAAGGTGTTAGGCATTCCTCGAGGTCCACAACTGTGTGTCCTGGCCGAACTCGAATTATATGAATTAGTCGAAACAAGAAGGAAAGACAAGAAGTTTGGGAAATTATTATCAAAAGTCTACTAATAAACACAAATAATTGACTTTAAGACAAGATGGAGGGTTCTAAGTTTTTTAGCCTAAAGGATCACCCCGTGCAACATAAATAATACTTTGTATCTCCCTCGAGAGGGGGTGTTACTCGTACTATTCAGCGGACACATACTATCATCTCCTGTTACCCGATTACTATCTTTAAGTTGTTACCTAAGGCGCACTAGTTGATTCTAAGTCGTGCCTTATGCGTGCACTACACGTCCCATGCCTATGGTTCAGGAGGCGTTTGGACCTCTATTTTGGGTGGTTCTAGACCTAACTTAGGTTGCTCAAAATGATAAAATTAGGCGACATACAAAACAAGTTGGACTTCATATAACGGCAATTAAGGGCTCAAGTTAGCCTCCACACTTAGACAACAAATGCATGCAAACAAATTAGGCATTTGACAGTTTCAGAATTGAGACGAGTTAAAGTCATTAAGCCCTATAGACATGATTTCTATGTGACCTTGGAATTCAAACGTGCAGGCAGTTTCAGATGCAATGTGCTATTTTAGATATAACTTCTAAACGACTACACAGTTGCCTATTGATTACAGGTTATAAGCGATCAAACCTATAGACATGATATCTAGGTGATTTACGCAGTGGTTAGCAGTGATAAACATGGAATATATTCAGAATTACTCAGTTTGATCACATAGGCATGCTTTCTAATAGTGGCAACGAAACAGTGTTCAATATTGATACTTAAAAGCGAGTGGGATCACCCTATAGGCAGGATTTCTACAATTAGCGATTGAAAATGGTTTAAGCTACTATAGGCATGTCTCCTAAGTGAGAAACTATAACAACCACACATTAACCAATTAAAACCCTATAGGCATTATTTCTAAAATGCAGATTTGTAGAACATAAGCTCATGGCCCTATGGTCATAATGTCTAATGGATATGTTGTAATGCAAATTGAAACATTGGTCACTTATAGGCATGATATCTAACAAACATGTAGAAGCAGAATATGTTAAACGAATTAAACACATATAGGCAGGTTATCTAACACATACAGTAGCAGAACATGTTCGAGCAAATTAAACACCTATAGGTAGGATTTCTACCTGTTTCATGCAAATATTAAAATAAATCCATTTTCCTAATTTTTACTAATACCCCAATTGTTATTACAACATTATTACAGACCCAATGAGTGAAATAAATTACAGAGTTACAAAATAGCTATAGTGGGCCTAAGGCAGGCCCAAAGTATACCCAGCCTGACCAGGCCTTCAATATCATATCCAACAGGCTTCAACATAGCCCAGAAACAATCTCCATTTACACAAAATAGCCCACATCCAGTAACTATAATTTGACCAAAAGTCACAGGAGAATAGCCATTTACACGAACCAACTGGTTTATCTAGTAGGTGAAAAGGGGGGGCAAAGTTGAGCAATTAGGAAAAAGTGAAAAAGAACCTTGGATCCTAGTGTGTTAGAGTTCCCAAGGGCTTCAAGAACCCAGGGCAGTGCTCACACGAGGAGCTTTCTAGAGGAGACCTAGGGGGGAGGGCTTTGGCTTTCAGCCAGCCCCAGAATTAAACTCATAACATGAAACAACTAGTGAAAATAGTAGTAGAGTAATAGGTTTGGAAAGCATTTGCAAACTTATATGATAATCACATAATGAACTCAAAAGACAAATTAACACATTGGGCATGATGACATATGATAAGGAACAAGGAGCCTGGGATTGCAAGTTAACAGACAAGGCATAGACTAGTAAAACCAAGTAATGAACCAGTTTAGGACTTAATGGATCAGATTATACCAAACTCAGGATTAAACAGTATAATACAAACAGGATCAGGTATCATAGAGGGCATTAGTTAAAAAGGATTAGTTTTAAAAGATCACAAGTTATTAGAGGTACATATTGGTCATGGAAAGAACACATAGAGTGGTAACAATAGTCATAAGAGCATGCTACATTTAGAGTAAAGGTCTTAAACAAGTTGGGGCAGGCTAATAACATCAATTAACCATTGAAAGTTCATAATTAGGCATAGAACAAGGATTAAACCATGTAACCAAAGCAAAACATTCGAGTTGTCAACAATACTAAACTAAGCATGCTTCATTCTGTCTAAATTGACTAATTTAGGTGCAAAGACATTATTAAGCTAGCAACTATAGGCAAAATTAAACAGGAAAAGAGTCAAGAGAACATATTAGGTCATGCAATTCATAGAACATGCTAATTAGAACATAATAAACATTGCGAAAGTTAAAAACAAACCAATGATTGTTCAATAAACAAGAAAAGAACGACAGTAAGGACCTAGAGTCTCGAATGTGTCAAGTTACCAAGGGTTTCAAGAACCTAGGGCAGTGTTCACACCCAAGAGAGGTCGAGAAGAATAGAAATCCAGTGGCCTTGGCTTTTAGCCGGCCAAGATCCAAACAAAACAGAGTAGTAAGCAAATGTAGAGTAGAAACCTCCATTTTTAGTGGAAAAATAGTGATTGAAGTTCTGTCCAAAAAGGGGAAGGGGGTGGGTTTATATAGTGGTAAAATCAGTATGTAAGTAAGGAAATACAAACAATCAGACCATAAAAAGGAAAGAAGAACACATAAATCAATTTAAAAAATCAAATTAGGAGAATAAGCTGGTAAACCCTAATTTTTTAGGAAAAACTAAATATTATCATAATATACACAAAACAGTAGCATAGGAAGAAAATAGACACAAATAATACTAAAAAATCATAGAATCGAACCAATTTTGGTTCGATTTAAAGAGATCTAAAAACCCTAGTTTTAGGGTAAGTACGAATCAACAAAAAATACATAGAGATTCGTACCCACAATAGAACAAAGGATGAATATAGATGGGATAGCAGAAAGGTCAATGATTTGAACCGATTTTGGTTCGATCTTGATGAGATATGCTTGTCATGTTTAAGCAAGCAGTATAGGAGAGTAACCAGTACCAGGGGAGGCTGTATTTGGCACAAAATAACCAAGGAATCTCATATTGGGTGGGATTAGGAGAGATTTTAGGGGGCGACAACTAGGGTTCTTAGGAAGGAGAAGGGAGGCGGACGGGTGAGAATGAGGTTAGGTTTAGGGGGTTTGGGTAGTTAAAGGAGGTGGTTTGATACGGGTCGTTGATCTTTGAGATCAACGACCACGATTAAAAGGGGAGTTGGGCCGGGTTATTAGGAATGGGTCGCGACCGGGTTAGGGGTTAGGTTAATTTGGTTTGGGCTGGGGGTTATCTGGGCTAGTGTATTAGGTGTTGGGCCAATGTTTGGTCCAAAAAATAGGTTTAGGAATGGGCTAGTTTTTAAATATCTAATATTTAATAAAAATAATTTATAAAAGTAATTAATAACTAACAAAAATATTATCTGTGCACTAGAATAATTAAAAATAATTACTTAATATTATAAAAATATAAAAATTTATTATTTGCATAAATAATGTAATTTTACATGAATATGAGTTATTATTGCAAAAATGTGCAATTAGCCCTAAATGCAAACGTAATTATAAAAAATGCACTGAAATGATAAGTTTAGATGATTAAATCATCATAAAAATAATTTGAAGGATAATTATTGGATATTTATATGATAAAATGCAGAAATTAATTAATTTAAATCCTTTAAAAATTATGGAAAATTATGAAAATGCTTGTATAGGCTTATAAGCTGAATGATGATGCAAATATACTATTTTGAAAGTATATATATATATATATATATATATATATATATACTTTCAAAATAGT